>JAJOOO010012523.1:0-63573 GCA_029582685.1 Solanum piurae | reverse complement strand
TCGGATTTTCGAAAAACGAAACAGATTTTTTTTATATACAGCTAAACAAGTTTCCGGTAACTTCCGAAGCACATTTTTAAGAACTTTTTGGGTCATTTAAAATATAATCATTTCATTAAGTTCTCGACTCCAAACTCACATATGAGGCTCTAGTTTCACTCTATCATTTTCCGAGTCGTTACAATGGGTTAGCTTGGAGTCACTTATAAAGTACATTGTGTTACGACTAGGGTAGTCTCAAATCGTGACACCATAAATTTTGATCCTTACAATTATTGCCTTCCCAAATCTTATCCACTTTAAAATTTATCTTCTTTCATTATTTGTTTCTTTATCTTAGTACGTATTTTACTGATGAGTCCATGATTGCCTTTCTATTAGTTTACTGAGAAATAAGAACATATAAATTTGGTTTTTCTTATTATTCAACAAGTGGTAACATCAGTTTTATAAACCAGTAAAGAAATATTAATGAAAGCAAAACTACATACTTCATTTTAAATTCAGACTAGTTTATAGAGTTTAGAAGCCAACTGAAGTTAAAAAAAAAAAAAACTCCTAAGGATTAGGGATAAGATAGAAACTAATTAATTCCTAAACAATAAATAACTACCCTACAATAGAGATAACTTGGACTGCTACAGTTTTTGTGCATATTTCTAACACCCTCCCTACTTTAAGAGCTGAGTACTCCAAGTTTTTTTCCTAAGAAGTTGAAATTTATTGTCTGATAATAGTTTGGTGAAGATATCATCATTTTATTGTATTTTCCCGAAGAAGAAAAGGTTGACGTTGAAGTGTTTTGTTTTCCATGAAATGCAAGATTAAGAGAAATTGCTATCGCAGATTGGTTGTTGACAAACACTTCAATTCCATTTGTCTGATTCATACGTAGATCAAAATTTATTTTGCTCAACCATAACGCTTCATTCACTGTTGTTGTTGCATCCACAAATTATGCCTCTACAGTGGATTGAGTCGTAATGTCCTACTTCTTTAAGAATCACAAAAGCATTAATGAGCCAAGACTGGAACAATAACTAGGTAGGCTCTTCATGTCATCTGCGGATCCATCTCAATCATTATCAGAATACCCAAGTAGTTTCAGATCTAGTTTTTTTCTAAAACTTGACACGATAATTAATGGTACCTTTTATGTATCTGACAACTCGGTTTGCTACTTTTAGATGCATCTCACTAGCTCAATGCATGAACCTCCATAGAATGCTTCGAACATAAAAAATATCGGGTCTTGTAGCTGTGAGATACAACAAACAACCGACTACGCCTCTGAAGTATGTTTCCTCCACTTTCTCTGCTCCATAATCTTGCTTAGTTTCTCTTTTTGGTTCAAAGGATTACTCATCTACTTGCAATTTTCCATGTTGAGCTTCTTGAGAATTTCCTTAACATATTTCTTTTGGCAAATGAAAACTTCATCCTGTTGTGAGAGTGATATTTTCTTTTAGAAAAACTTGGTAGGGAACTTTTCTGCTATGTCAAAAGAGTTAAGAACAAATTTCTTTGAGTCTTCCCAACACCACTCTTCATTCTCTATAAAATACACATCTCTACTAAACTTTAGATTTTCAGTTTGTGGTTGGAAGACCTTATATGCCTTTGAAACTAAACTATATCCAATAAAAATGCCGAGGAAATATTTTTTTTATCTGGCTTATCTCATTCAACCTGAGGAAAGTAGGAAAAATAGAGACAACCAAACACTTGAAGGAAATTCAATGATGGTTTAAATCTATACCAAGCTTAAAAAGGAGTTCAGTCTTTCACTACCTTTGTGGGAAGCCTATTTTGAATAAAAAACTAATGTATTTGTTGCCTCTGTTCGTTTGCAAGTTCTTCTCGTGCGACATGCATATGGTCATCTCCATAATGTATATTTTCCTTGTCTCACTTGCTCCATTTTTTTGTGGAGTATAGGGAATAGTAAGTTGATGATGAATCCTTGCTTCCTCACATAACATGTTGAACTGGTGAGAAGTGTATTCCCTTCAATTATTTGTTATAACGAACTAGATTTTACAGTTAGCTTCATTTTCTACTTTCTTTGAACTTCTGAAAGAGATTAGCAGCCTGTGATTTATGCTTGAGAGAGTAAATCCAGCACAAGCGGTTTAGATCATCAACAAAAATGATATAGTAAAGACTACATTTTAGCGAGGGAGTCCTTTGAGGTCCTGCTATATCAATATGAATTAGTTGTAAATTATTCGAGGCTCTCCAAGTTGTCTTTCGAAATGGAAGTCTGTTTTATTTCCATATTGACCCGAAAATTAATTTGAAGAATTTACTTCTAAAACATGCAAGTCCTTAACTATTTTCACTTTTTTACATTTTAAGCAACCCTTCATAGTGATAGTGTCTGCGTATCTTGTATCATACTTCTGCAACACTTTCTTTGGCTGAAAAAAAAAGCATGCTCCTCCTTAAAGGGATCTAATGAGAAACGTTTGTCTCTCATTTTTCTTTTAAACATTTCTTGATCTGAAGCATCATTGATGAAGCAATGTTTATCTTCAAAATTTAATTTGTAGCCTTTTTCAATCAGTTGACGAACACTAAGCAGATTTTGATATATGCTAGGTACATAAAGCACATCAGAAATTATTTTAGCGCCTGAATGACTTGGAATATCAATGGTTCCTTTTCCTCTTACAGGAAAATAGTCGACATTACCTATTCTGACTTTAGTAATGGACGTGGGATTCAATTCCTTGAAGAGAGACATGTCATTTTTCATGTGATTATTGCATCCACTGTTAATCATCCAGCACTCGCTCGATGATCTTCTTGAAACACATGTAACAACAAAGAGTTGATCTTCCTCCTTGATCACCGTCAAGAATTTGAGTCTTTGCTTCTTGTTGCTGACCATTGTTCTTGCAAATGAAAGCTTTATTCCCAAGTTGATTGCATTTAATGTATCTAGCATCATGCCTTCCCCAACATTTGTATGGTGGATGACCTTTCTAGTTACAATGCTTACAAGGAGGATAACCTTTCTTTGAGTGTCCAACTGTTCCTTTGGTATTACTCGCTGAAATGACTTCACCATTCTTCTTATTCTCCTTCTTTATGTTTTTTCCTCCATATTGAGGCTTGACAAACAATGTTCCCTTTATATTTCTTTCTTGTCTCATGACCCTTCGTTGTTCTTGAGCCTACAAAGCATTCAACAACTCTGTGAAGGTGATCTTGGATGAATCCTTATTGTTTTCCAATGTGGTTATGGTTGCTTCAAATATTTTCGGCACAGTTACCAGGATTTTTTTAACAATACGTGAATCATTGAACACAGAATGAAGCAATCTTACCCAATTTGTTATGTTCAAGAGCCTTTTAGTGTAATCTTTGATGGTTACAATTTCTTTCATCATCTGCATCTCGAAATCCCTTATAAAATTTAGCACTTACATACCTCTGACCCTTTTATCCCCTTCGTATTCTTCCTTGAGATAATCCCAGATGGCTTTGGATGACTTTAGAAACATAATTCGAGTGAAAATTGAAGAAGATACTTTAGAAAATGAACAAGCTTTTGCCATCAATTTTCTAGTTTTCCTGTCTTACGTTTCTTGATCTGGGTCATAGTAGGATTGTTAGGCAACATAAACACTTCATAATCCTCTAGATAAGTTTCCATACTTAACGCCCAAATCCGATAGTTTCACCATTAAAAATAGGTGGTGCCATTACTGAAAAAGTTGTTTCTACTTCCATGATTGATAAACTTGTCTTATTGATTTCAATCCTAACTTTGATGAAACACCCACAGATCCCCTCAAAAAATGAACACTCTGATAGCAATTGTTAGTTTACTGAGAAGGAAGAACATAAAAAATTGATTTCTCTTGTTATTGAACAAGTTGAAACATCAGTTTGATAAACCAGTAAAGAAATATTGATGAAAGCAAAACTACATACTTCATTACAAATCCAGACTAATTTATAGAGTTTACAAGAGAACTGAAATGAAGAAACCAAACTCCTAAGGATTAGGGATAAGATAGAAACTAATTAATGGCTAAACAATAAATAACTATCTTACAATATAGGGAACTTGGACTGTTGCAGTTCTTATGCACATTTCTAGCACTTTTCATTATTAACAACTTCACTCTTTTGCACTGCAACTTCTGATTTGTTAGGAACTGAAATCACATTATCATATGTACCCTCTCCCTATTTATTTACTACTAAAACTTGTTGGATCTCCTTATCTTCTGTGAAGGTTTCATTAACATGCGAACTATTTTCCTCTCATTCTCATTCATATCAAACTGCTGATCCATTATTGCATTTTGTTGTGGTGTAGGAATTGTATTTAAAATTGGAGCCATTGCAAGAGCATCTTGCTTAGCTGTTACTTCTGCATATGAAACTATCCTTGGTGATCAAAATCTTCCACTGTAATTCCCTATTCTCTGGAGTTTTCCTTTCTTCTTCATTTTTAATCTTTGCAATCTCATTTTGTTAGGCAAGAACTGCTAGAACTTCTGGGGAAAGTGAAAGAGTATTTTGTATACCTAAAACTTGGTTGACCCAAGATTTAGTTGGTTATTCCTGTTGGATCATTCTTTCACCTTTTGGTTTATTAGGTTCGTTGTTGTTTTCAACATTCTTCACATTTCTGTTACTGTTGGTGCTACAACATACTTAAATTTCATGGTTGTGAAATGATTTTCGTAGTGCTTTAAACCTATTTTCCACCACATGTAAGGTTGAGGATGATGCAGCCTTAGTTTTGTTGGGATTTCTATCATTCACCACATTCCACACGCCTGGATCGCCTACCACGTTACCACTCCACCCTAATGGTTGTTGCCAATTCGACACCCCTTCTTACTGTGCCCTTGCATTCTTCATTCTTCCTAGTCCTTTGGAACATAGTCATATCTAATTTGAATTATTTCAGTCCTCATTTTCCCAGTAGCTTCATTTACAATGTCCATATGAACAGATTTAGGAAATTCTCCTTTAATATCAAATAGAACCTTGACTCTTGCATAACTTGGTTTAGTTTTATTAATTGTCACTAGATCAAGTTGCACAGGCTTCCCTACTGCCAAAACTAAAGAAAAGCAAAGTCCAAAATGTAACTGAAAAAATTGCTTTATATTCTTTCAAACACATCTCTCAAACAGTGTGCTTCATAGTTTCTATCGCTTTTCATTGGAAGCTCCACTCCCTCTCAGTGTTCGACCTCTTGATGATACTCCGATGTTAGAGCTCCCAGAGAACACTAATAGCACCCGTCATCTCTTGATTCTCTTGATTATTAGGCGAGCCTTGGTATTGGATCTCTTGGGAAATGGTGCTATGGAAGTGCTTGACACTTGGATCTTTAAATATAGAACTTGATACCCTTAATATATTGTTTACTTGATTTATTTATTATGTTTCAATTGTGTTGTCCATGACTTTTGAAAGGAAACTTGGTGAATCTAGCAGCTCCACACATATAGTTTTTACACCACTAAGCTTTATACTTAGCGATAGTTGTTTCTATCATAAGGAACGTTCTGGGGGATACTTAAAGCTGGCCATTGGAGGCGGAGTTTTTGCGAGCTTTATGGGAAGATCACATTTGCATATAGGCATCTATAGATTGCATAAATATTGGGACTTGTACATGATCTATATGTTGCACATTTACATGAATGTTTGAAGGCTAATTTGATCATGTCATCATGGGTTATAATATAAGTATGGCTATATGTTTTGTTCTTTTGGGGGTGTATAAATCCAATTCTTGTATTATACTAAATTTACTATTTATTTTGAATGCTTGTGTGAAGCATGAACCGTCAAATGTTTGTACTCGGAACAACTTTCATGAAGGAACTACGGTCTTTCGAGCGTTCATTGGAAAGGTATGTTAAAGTTATTTCCTTCGTTCGACATGTTTCCTTAGATGTGGTTAACATTGGTTATCTTGTAGATGTAATTGTGAGTGGTTGGCTGATTGGGTGGTTATAACCCCTCATTTTAGGAACTCATGATTTGTTAAGAAAGACCCTAAGTTAAGAACGACTTGGAGATTATTCATATATATATATTGGTTATAGCTAAATTGCTCGCCTTCAGCCTATTTAATTGTTTGTTGTTGCCCTTGGGGCTATTGTGGTTAGCTGTTGAGCTATGAACTGCCTAAGGGGGCTATGATGTTGTCTAATAGGACTATGTTATTGCCAAATAGGGCTATGTGTTGCCACGGGGCTACACTGATGCCAAAGAGTGTTATGTGTTGCCTACGGGGCTATTTTGATGCCAAAGAGAGCTACGTATTGCCTACAGGGCTATGTGATGCAAAAGAGGGCTACGTGTAGCCCACAGAGCTATGTTGTTGCCTAAGAGGTCTATGAGCTGCCTACGGGGCTATATAGTTGCCAAAAAGGGCTATGTGACTTCTTACAAAGACAATGGGCTACCGATAAGGTTATGTAGATTGAGTTGGCACCTTCTGGGCTTATGGGGGCCTAAGTAGGTGGTATGTTGTTTGTTCCTACCGGGCTTATAGGGGCTTGGTTAGGTTGATGTTTGATCATTATTGTATTTTATTATATTCAGTAGTGGGTTGGCATGCTTATCTAAATTTGATATCCTAACATGATTGCTTTTGGTATATTATGATACTTGCTCATTTAGTCTACAACCTTGCATACTCTGTACATTATTTTTTACTGATGCCCCATTTCCTGGGGGCGCTACATTCATGCATGCAGGTCCCAACAGAAATCCGAGTAGACCTCCGCAGCAGCAGGATTGACTTTTATACGGTTGGCTAGCCCTTTCCTTCGGAGCTGCCATAGTGTGGAGGTTTGTTAGCTTTTGTTGTATATATTTTTATGGGTAGACTGGGGCCCTGTCCCACCAATCTTTACTACTCTTAGAGGCTTGCAGACTAGTGTGTGGGGTGTATAGCTACGTTATGGCCATACTGGCCTATGTGGTTGGTTTGCTGAAGCTTGTGAGCTGTTTGATGTATTGTATTGATATATACCTGCTTTTAGTTTTGGTATAGATATCATGGTGTCCTCGACGGCCCAATCAGGACTTCTGTGCTAGTTGGCTATTTATTTATATGATCTCCTGGGAGTAGTTGTTTCTTTTATAGATTAGTTGGTAGGGGCCTTGCCGGCCGATAGCTTAATTTTAAGCCGAGATATACTTGTTTTATTTCTTGATTGCGGTGGCTGCCATGCGCTAGTCGCAAATGGTTCAGCAGGGTCGGCTCAGGCCTGATCTTTGGCATTTGGAGCCAATTGCGCCCTTGAGTTTGGGGTGTGACACTTTAAATAGGAAATTTACAAGATAATAGTGACTAGGCTAAGCTTCAGATGGAAATAAGCTCCGTATCGGGCAACGTACCCCATTTCAAATACGTTCCTCTCGGACACTCATTTGCCATATGAAGACTAGCCTACGCCTCACCCCACTCACTCTCTCGAGCTGAGTGTTACGATATGGTATTAGGGCTCACCCTCTCGGGCTGAACCTCATGTCGACCCACTCCTTAGGCCATCAGTCTAGTGGTCTTAGTTTCACGACCTCCCTCTTGGGCAAGCCGGAAACATATGGGTGGCTTTGTATTTGCAACTACAAACCCATTAAATTAAACTACAACCACTAGGTGAAATCACCATTAAAATACATCTAACCTATCAGCAAATAAGACCCAACAATTATATCAACACATATTTTCTAAATCACACCCCAAGAATGGGGGCTTTTAGCCACACATCAAAAGATAGAAATTTATACCTTCAATGATGTTGAAATCAAATGGGTATAGAGAACTAAGTCTTGATTTGAGCAAAGAAAGAGGAATCCAACAGACCCACTTCCAAAGTGGAAGAGATGAAATCCTCTTCTTCTTTATGTTTCCAAAACCCTCTCCAAACTTGTGAGTAAAATAAAAATTACTAAAAATTATATTAAGAATCTGATATTGTCTAATAATACTACAAATTTTGATACTAAGCTATAACATTCAATGGGTATTTATAGTTTTCAAAAATTTGTGTTGCGGCGGTTCATTTGGCGACATTAGTCGGAATAGGCGATCAACTCCGCGATTCACCCTTTGGTATAGTTCATCGCCATCTTGCACCATCCTTCGACATCATCGTGCTCTGGGTCATTGGGTGACATAGTACTACTTCGCGAAACTCCTCGGTGATGCGCCAAATGCTCCCTTTTCCGCCTACTTGAGCCTTTCCTTCAGGCTCAACATACTGGAACAAAAGGCGAAGTGAGACCCTTCGGCGATTTGCCAAGTGGACTCGGCGTTCCTCACGCCTTCATTTTCTCATTCTTTTCAGCCTTTTCGTTCCTTTTTGCGATGTAGTGTCATGCTTTCCTTCAATCTTCAAATACCTGAAACTTAAGGGTTTTCATCATATATTGAGATAAAATAAGCATTTGAGGACACAATTTCTATTAAAATATAGCCTCAAATGAGTCCAATTTGTGGACTCATCAACACCCCCAACTTAAATTTTTGCTTGTCCTCAAGCAAACTCAAGTTCAGCTATTCAAAAAGGATGTCTCAAATAGTACTATAAAAGACTCAATCATGAATGTACACAACAAGACTTCAAACTACTTAAGCGAAGATACAATTGTGTACTCAAAGATTCAAGTTGTGACACACCATTACCAAAGATTCTCATGTTCACAATACTTTCTACAAATGTATGTTCAAGCTCAACGAAAGTATCTAAATGCCCTCACACAAAGAATGATTCCATATTCACACATAGAGGCTACTCAATTTAAGATCAGAAATCAGATGCAACGCTTACACTCAAAAAGAGGAACACAATACATGTTTTCACCTATAGGTTTGTCCTTATTTTCCAATCAACTGTCGTTTTGGCTTACTCAAGATCAAAAAGGTCTTTTCAAGGCTTGTAATGGGGCTGAGTGCATAGGTATGGTCATTTAGGTTCAGTGACTTCTTCATCCTCATGAGATGTGGTGTTCTCAAAACGTCATTTTCCTTTCCCTTGTCACTTTTTCTTCCAGTGCTTCTAAGTCATCATTTCATTCATTCTCCATGTATTGCTTTGAAACCCAATTCCTTTTGCACTTTTATTCCAATTATTTTTTTCCAGAGGGTTTCCAATTTTTTTTACAATACCATGGGTTAGAGAGACTTTTTCTTGCACTTCTTGACTTCTCCTTTTCCTTTTCACCACACCCCCAACTTAGGCTTTTGGTCTAAGTTGGCTATTCACTAAACCACCACTCAAGAGGATTATAGGTAGTGGGTTAAGTAAGGTCTAGGGTTCATCAAGATTCTTCAAAAGAAAGGTAAGGCTCAAAGGGTATTCAAGAGAGTTTCACACACTCACGGGTAGGCCACAAAAGAGGTATATGTCAAGTTTGGCTCACACTCTTTAAAGTTGCCTAAGATCATTTCAAGAGTACACATTTCTAAATCAATCAGCCTAACGGGGCAAATTCTAGGTTTGTTTATACATGGTTCAAAGTAAGCTAATCACACAAGGCATCGACACTCAAGTCAAACAAGACTACACACTTTCTCTAGTGTGCAATGGTCATTACAAGAGAATCAATTCGATAAATGGCTAATCACAACAAGATGCAAAGAGTTCACATATTGTCTAAGCAACTTTATTTGGCCTCGTCGTAGCCGCACACTCATGTTTATTTAATTTGAGAGCACTATTCAAGTCATCAGTATTGATTGAAATTGAGACTTAAATTTTGCAAAAGAACAGCCACTTTCAGCACATGAGAGGTGGAAAAAAAATTTCGGAAGGGTCAAAATCATTTTTATAATTTAAAACCAAAAGGAACCATGGGCTCAATCATCCATAGAAAGCAATAATTAACATAATTAAAAATAGACAACCCAAATATACACAAAACACGAAATTGTCAACACAAAAGGTGTGGGCCTCACCCTACCACAAATAAAAGTAATTTGTCCTCAAATGCAAATGATGAAAATCTGACAGTGAGAATAAAAAAAGATAGAGAGGGAGGTAAATAGGGGATCATGCTAAGTAGTCACTCTATCTGGGCATCAGTACCCGAATTGGCTTCCAGAAGGACCAGCTCCACTGGATCCAGCAACAGGAGTTTTTGCCAAGGAGGCTTGCATGGCAGCGTTGGTTCACAGGATGCAACCGCAGCAGTTGGTCTGTGTGATACCACAGAAGAAGAGGGACCTGGAGTCTGTGAATGAGAAGAAGGAGCGGGTATACCTGAAGACCTAGGTGTCAGAGTGGATGAAGATTCCTCCGCAGGTATGGATCCAGTGGCCACAGCTTCATTATGTTTCTTTCCTACTTGGTCCTTAAGATATTTAGCTTCGATCTTTCAGATATTAGTGGAGGCGGTGGCAACCAATTCCACATCCTTCTTTGCATCTCTAGGCACCTGAGCTCTTTTGCACAATTTCATGATCAATATTGGGAAAGGAAGAGATATATGGCTCTGTTTTGCATACATATGGATCTCTAAAGTGATGATTTCCCCCAGGTTTATCCGCATTTTCTCTATGATGCAACCCAGGAAAGCTGCCTTGGCAAGGCGAAGAACCGACTCATTCTGGAATGGCATGATTGTGCTGCTGATGAACCCGAACCAGTATCTTGCAGCTATGTTCAAATCTTTCTTTTCAATTGAAACTCCTTCTGCTAGCCATTTCAGAGCCTCATCGTCTGAGATCAGCGGGGCTAACCACCTTTTCATCTCGTCCAGCTTCTTTGTTCTGATTAAGTGCTAGCATCGATCATTATTCTTATCAGACATACCTAAAGCTTTGTTGATAGCTTCACTGTCACAAGCTACCTTCTTTCCTCTGACGACCACGTAGTCAACTGCTTTGAAGACGACACCAACCTCTTCCGTTGAGCTACCAATGCATTGTAGAACTCTTTAACACATATTGGTATGTAAGTGCCATGGGGTTTGGTGAATATTTGAAATTTGTGATATCTCAAGCAATCTATTATATCGGGATACTTATTGATCACCTCATCTATGAAGAGCCATTTTTCCTCAATGATCATTCTTAGCCCCTCACACTTGAGTCTGTTTGTTGATTTAGGTGCGGGGCCTTGTACTGGAGGTGCCAGTACTATATTCTGCTCTGAAACTGGAGGAGTCTGAGTGGTGGATCGAGGATTTTTTATCCGAGATGGGTCGTTCATTTGTTTAGATCGTAACTCATTCCTCTGTGCCTCCATCAGTTCATCTTCATCAGAACCCATGCTCTCACTATCATATGTTGTTGGGTCATTGGTGTAGAAACCAGTACTGTCGGAACTTGCATCTGATAGCTCAACAGTTTTGTCCTTGCCTTTGCCTTTTCCAGCAGTTGTGGAAATTTTGGTGGCCTTGTGCATGGATGTAGTTGCATCCTCATGAATTGTGATCCATTTTCCTCTGCGTCGGGGTTGTGTGTTGCTACTAGCTTTGTTGGGTTTAGTTATACCTGCAAAAGATTTGGGAGGAGTTAAGGAAGAAAAATAAAATCACAGGTAATCTACTGTAGAAAGGCTAGCCAAGTAGGTCGGCGAGTCGTCGAACCTCTTTCAGCGAGCAAGGGTTTATCCGCTAAAAGTTACAGTGCATAAGGGGATCAGGTGTAGCATATAAAAGGCGGTCAAGAGTACTTTCGACGAGTCACCGAGTGCCCTCGACGAGTCACCAAGTGCGCTTAATGAGTCACCGAGTGCGCTCGGTGACCCATGGCTTCTCACCAAAAGTCACAATTTCATCCAATTTTACCTGATACTAAGGGCGAGGTGGAGACATTGGGCGAACTGCCGAATGATTCGGTAAGCTCAACCCAGCTCATCGAATGGTCCAACGTGCCCATTTTCAATCCATCTTCTTGAGTTCAATCCCGCAAACCCCGAAAGCAAAATCAAAGTATCCACTAACAAAATTTGAACAAGACCCATTCTACCCATCACTCCAGAGTACTCAGATTTCTCCCGGAATTGATGTATTTGGCCATTTGACTATATTTGCTCTTAAGAGCGGGGTTTACCCTCTCTATCATTGAGTAAATTTTTTACATTTAGCGCAGACTTGGGCTACTAAGACTTCACCCATACAATCTAAACAACATGCAAGCACAACCCAACGAGACTTCATTCAATTATCATCACAACAGATGCAGGCATCTGACGATCAAAACACTATGGGCATGCTTTTCAAATTGAAATAGACATTCTAATCTTAGCAGAGAGGCCCAGCACACATCAATCAGATACGATCATTGCACAAGAGTTCAAACTATTCGAAAGTAAAATCGGTGTTTGGATAACTAACCTTTTGTGCCGATTAAAATATGATTGAAAAGCTAGGCAGCAAAGAAATCCAATTCAGAGCACAGATCACTCAACCCAATTACTAGTAGGATATAAAAATATTGAAAATACTACCTTGGTGTGAATTTGTGAAGATTTAAAACGAGGGAAAGTAAAGGATTTTAAATTTTTGGAACTTTGGTCATTATAAACCGTCCAGTTCGCGCTAGTTTGGCGACATTAGTTGCAATCGCTGATCCATTCAGTGTCTTGCCAAGTGGTCCCTTGTCCCGCCGATCATTACAGACTTGCCAATTTCTTGGGATCAAGATGGAGGTCTAAGTCGAAATTGCCGATCTGGTCGGCGATGCGTCGACCTGTTCAGCGGTTTGCCGATTGATCATTTTCTAGCCAATCTGTAATGTGTCACCACTTTCCTCATTCAAGCCTACACCACTAACACACCATTATTTGTAGAAACAAATTTAAGCATTTAAAACCTTGGGTTGCCTCTCAAGAAGTGCCTTATTTAACGTCGTGGCTTGACGTGAATTACTAGTCAGACTTCGTCTCTGGGGTTAGACCTAGTGTCACTAGGTAACCCGTCGTTGATGCGTGGGTAGAAATGAGGTAACGCGCAGTCCAAGAGGTTTTCAATCACCTTGATTGATATTGAGTAGGAGTCACTCATCTGATTCAGTACCTACACACTTTCCTTCATTACCTCTAGCATTCTATCTTGTTCATGAAGTTTTTGGAGAATGATTATTAGCGTATCCTCAATACGTTTATTTTCATTGCTCCTAGACCTTTATTGCTCATAAGGAGGTATGTGCCCCTTTTTGCTCTTGCACTGGTTTTCCACCTTTGAGATCTTGGCGGCTAAGTCGTTTAGTTGAGTAGCCAGTGCAGCTAACTTGAATTCACCGTCGACTTCTTGGTTCATCCCAGCTAACTTGCCACCACTTCCCTCAGCCATGCTCAAGGTCTCTGCATATAGCAACTTAGAGAAAAACAAAACTAAAAATAAGGTTAGTAAACTAAAACTAATAAGAACAAGAATTCTACTTAACTAAGAATTCTCAAGTAACACCACTCCCCGGCAGCGGCGCCATTTTGTTGTTTCAATTGCATAATCAACGACACAACTTCCAGTACAAGTGTCAATGAATCGTGCAATAGAATAGTAACCCAACCAAGGGTTGGGGTCGTCTCCCAAGGGAGCGGTTTTGAGAATTAATAGAAAAAGAAAATCTAGTTCTAACTAGTCGTAGCTAAAGACATTAACGATTAAAAATATTGTAAATTAAAGGGAGACACAAAAGTGTCAAATATCAATTTGGGGATTTTGTCACAAGTATAGCAAAAACAGTAAAAATAACAAGAAAATCAAGTATGGGGATGAGTTCTTGGGGTATGACCTCAATACAAGTTGAGATAAATAGTTGAGTACATGCTTTCGATAGGATTTTTGCAAGATAGTAGAGACTAGGCTAAGCTTTAGATGGAAATAAGCTCCCTCTCGGGCAACTTACCCTGTTTCAAATGTGTTCCTCTCTGACACCCATTTGCCGCATGAAGACCAGCCTACGCCTGACCCCACTCACTCTCTCGAGCTGAGTTTTAGGATATGGGACTAGGGCTCACCCTCTCGGGCTGAACCTCATGTCGACCCACTCCTTAGGCCATCAGTCTAGTGGTCTTAGTTTCACGACCTCCCTCTCGGGCAAGCCGAAAACACATGGGTGGCTTTGTATTTGCAACTACAAACCCATTAAATTAAACCACAACCACTAGGTGAAATCACCATTAAAATACATCTAACCTATCAGCATGCAAGACTCAACAATAATATCAACACATATTTACTAAATCACACCCCAAGAATGGGGGTTTTTAGCCACACATCAAGAAATAGAAATATATACCTTCAATGATGTTGAAATCAAATGGGTATAGAGAAATAAGTATTGATTTGAGAAAAGAAAGAAGAATCCAAGAGACCCACTTCTAAATTGGAAGAGATGAAACCCTCTTCTTCTTCAAGTTTCCAAAACCCTCTCCAAACTTGTGAGTAAAATAAAAATTACTAAAAATTATATTAAGAATCTGATATTGTCTAATAATACTACAAAGTCTGATACTAAGCTATAACTCTCAACGAGTATTTATAGTTTTCAAAAATCTATGTTGCAGCGGATCATTTGGCAACATTTGTCAGAATTGCCGATCAACTCGACGATTCGCCCTTTGGTATAGTTCATCGCCATCTTGCACCATTCTTCGGCATCTTCGTGCTCTGGGTCATTGGGTGACATAGTACTGCTTCGTGGAACTTCTCGGCGATGCGCCGATTGCTCCCTTTTTCCACCGACTTTATCCTTTCCTTCAGGCTCAGCACACAGTAACAAAAGGTGAAGTGAGACCCTTCAGCAATTCGCCAAGTGGACTCGGCGATCCTCAGTCCGTCATTTTCGCGTTCTTTTCAGCCTTTTCATTCTTTTTTGTGAAGTAGTGTCCATGCTTTCCTTCAATCTTCAAATACCTGAAACTTAAGGGTTTTCATCAGATATTGAGATAAAATAAGCTTTTGAGGACACAATTTCTATTAAAATATAGACTTAAATGAGTCCAATTTGTGGACTCATCAATAGGAAACAATTTCAAAACTATTTTCATTAGTATTAGGGGCATCTCTAGGATGAAGTGAATGACTATGGGCCTTAAAAGCTATTATGAAAAGATCATGGACTGTGAAAGGTTTTGTCACGCATGGTCTAAGGAGCTATTCTATGATAAGGCATGTGAAGACTACACATGTCTCTTAATTATAAGATAAGTCAAGACTTAATAACTACTC
Organism: Solanum piurae; assembly: GCA_029582685.1. Lineage (NCBI taxonomy): Eukaryota > Viridiplantae > Streptophyta > Magnoliopsida > Solanales > Solanaceae > Solanum > Solanum piurae. Next base: position 48,399 of record JAJOOO010012523.1, on the reverse strand, counting down.
TGTGGCATTTATGCTTAGCACGGAAAGGATTTTGAGATTGAATCTCTTCCGTATTGAGGTCGGGTTTCTAGAAGAAATCTCATTATCCCTTACCTATGTGCCCCCATAAGATGATGGTCTAGATAGACATTAGCTACTGGATCCACTGTAGCTCAGATTCATGGCTCTACCTTTGCAAGTAGGACAATCATTTTCGGTGTGGGAGAAACCGATGGATCATGTTATAGCTCACATGGTCTTTATGTCGGTTAAGGCTAATTCCTACAATAATGAACTAAGGTTACTTCAATAAATATCTCACATGTGTTGGAAGATAATTTTACTTGCATTGGTCATGATTACATTTTATGTTTTCTAACCCTCTTATCTTATGTTTTAACTTGGTCTTTGCATATCACAAATATGTCCTCTTTAGCATGATTTCATACTTTTATGCATGTCTATCATACACAGTACATTTTTTAACTAACGCATACTCGTGCCTACATACATTTCTTATCCTAAAATGTAGGGTCCGACGATTCCGATTCGCACCTCTGTGGCTAGGATCTCTTAGTTGTTGAAGATTGAAAATTAGTGAGGCCTCATGTTTCGAGGACCAAGCCTTTATTTCATTATGTGTTTTCATTTTAGTTTTTGAACTTGATGTACGGGTTACGTCACGATTTCTTCTTGTGTACTAGATGGCTTTGAGATGATGTTTACATTTTCCATTTTTTTCTATAAAACTCTTATATGTTGAAACTACATTTTGATCTCTTGATTTTTATTATCTTGACTAGGTATGTTAAGTGCCTTGTATGGGGCCTCTAGGGATCTTGTACGACATGTCACGTGTAAGGTACACCCTTGGGTTATGACACCTTCACCTTAAACCCATTACTCCCAACACACAATCAACGAAGGAAGTACACGAATTTGACTAGAATACAAGGTTTATATTAGGAAGTAACTTTCCTTAAATCAATCAACAATCACTCAAAGAGTTGAGTCATCCCCTTCCGAATTACTTCCAACGCCACACAATCGATAATAATCAAGTATTTACAATCACTCATCGAAAACAACACTTCCCACATCAATTATATAAAGAAATGGGTCAAACAACTCAAAACCCAATTTCAAAATGGAGGTTTGAATTAGGAAAACAATACTTGAAAAAGATGTTTAAGGCATTAGGAACTCATTAGTGAAAACCATTTCGAAAAAGGAATTAACACCACTTCAAAATAACCATTTTACTAAATTCTTGGGTTCTTGAAGATAACGCCAAATTTCTCATTTAAAAAGCTTGATTTGAACACATAAATCCATAAACAATAATGGGTAATTGAAGATTTAGAGTCAAGAATCATTACCCAAAAGATTTTCCTCAAAAATCAAGTCTAAATCGCCACCCCAAAGCTCCCGAAACTAAAAAATTGTGAAATGGGGCTTAAACTCCAAAATGGCAGAAAAAACCCTCTCACATGTCAAACGAACCCTGCAAAAACTGGGGTTCTCACTTTTGCAAACCAGGCTTCGCTTAAGCGACCATCTCTGAAGCGAGCCTTTCAAAAAGTCCGACCTTCGCTTAAGCAATCACACCTTCTCTTAAGAGAAGCTCGCTTAAGCAGAAAGCTTAACGCAAAAGTGAAGGTTACATAACTCAGGCACCAGAAAAATCAGCCAACTATCAAAGCATCAAAAGGACCCTCAGGATTTGTTCCGAACCTCGAACACACAAACCACATATGCAAATCAATTGTACTCAACATTTTGGACTTAATGAAATCGTCACAACACGAAATTGAGGTCTCCTTGATCCGAAATCTATGAAAATCACAAGATATAACTCGCGCCTAAAAAGGCTAAAACAAGTTCGGGACCTCTCCAAAATCAACCAAGACCTCACCTAGGTCTAAAACATCCCCCTAAATCCAACGGAACTCTCAGAATTCTGATTAAAGCATTCGAACCCCAAATGTTGACAAAAGTCAACCCAAAGGCTTAAATTTTCACAATTTCATAACTTGGGGCCTCAAATCTTGAATAAGACATGAAAATTGAAATCGACAACCTCCACAACTTAGATTTCACATTCCAGGACTGATGGAATCGACAAAATTTTATTCCGACACTCAAACCTCCAAAAGACCCCAAAAACCACTTTCTTAAAGACTTAGCTTTTCAAACTCAAAACTTACCAAATTCTCAACTTTTAACCCAAAGTTCAAAACCAAGTTTTTAAACTCAATCATAAAAGACTCGGGGTCAATATCGAGACGGGCAAAATGGTCAATCCATGGAATTTTCCAGAAATGACCAACCGGATAATTACATTATCCACCACTAAAAACTATGTTCATCCTCAAACATAAAGCAAAAGAAAGTACATGAAACTTAAAAAGGCTGAGGATATGTTGAACACATATCTAAATTTGTCTCCCAAGTCGCCTCACCAGCTGAACAATGCTTCCACTACACCTTCACTGAAGTAATCTCTTTGGTCCTAAGCTTCCAGACCTGCCTATCCAAAATCGTTATAGGCTCATCCTCAAAAGATAAGTCTTGACCCAACTCAACTGAATCAAGGGAAAGTACATGGGACTCACCTGGAACGTACTTTCAAAGCATGGCAATATGAAACATGGAATTCATAGCTGACAAGCTAGGTGGCAAGGCCAACTTATAGGCCACCTTCCCCACACGACCTAAGATCTCAAAGGGTCCAATGAATTTGGGGCTAAGCTTGCCCTTCTTTCTGAATCTCATCACATCCTTCATGTATGACACTCAGATCCAAACATGATCACCCTCCATAAATACTAGGGCTCGAACTCTTCGATTCATAACTCTTATGTCGACTCTAGGCTATCAACAGTCTACCTTGGATCATACGAACTAGCTCCATGGCATCTCTAAGAAAGTCTTTATCCAATGAGTCCATTTTAGCTTAATCAAACCAACTGATCGGAGATCTACACCGTCATCCATAAAACACCTCAAAAGGGCTATCTGAATACTGGAATAGTGTTATAGGCAAAACGTGCTAAGGGAAAATGTCAATCCCATCTAGAACAAAAATCAATCACATATGCTTGGAGCATGTCCTCCAACATCTGAATCTTCCACTCGAACTGACCATTTTTGTCAGGATGAAAAGGTGTACTCATAAATAACAAAGTACCCAAACCATGATGCAATGCCTTCTACAAATGGGAAGTGAACAGGGAAGCTTGATCAAACACAATAGAAATTAGGACTCCATGTAGTCACACAATCTGACTAATATAAAGCTCGGCTAACTTCTTTGTCGTATACTTCACCCGAACCGTGATAAAATGGGTGGAGTTGGTCAACCAATCAACAACCAACCAAATGAAGTCATAATCACCCACGGTGGTAGGTAGCCCCACAACAAAGTCCATAGTGATCCGCTCCCACTTCCAAGTAGGAATAGGCATCCTTTAGGCTATACTTCGAGGTCGTTGTTGCTCACACTTGACCTAGTCACAAGTCAAACATCTCAAAAATAAATTTGCAATATCCATGTTCATATCACACCATCAATAATATTGGCTTAGTTCATTATACATCTTTGTTGCACCCGTATGGATGGAATATCAGGAACAATGTGCCTCCTCAAGAATCAGTCTAATCAACTTGCCCATCTTGGGCACCCCAATCCTCAAGCCACCATCAGAATCAAGGATAGCTTCCTTAGCTTCCCCTCTAATCACCTTGTCTCGAATGAGACATAGTTTCTCATCATCAAAATGGTTCTCACGAACCTGCTCAACTAAGGTAGAACTAGTCTCAATGAAATCAATCAAACAACCTATCTTCTCAAGAATCTACAAACGGACGAGACTGTTGGCTAATCTTTGAAAATCTCTATACAATAGTTTATTCTCCACACTAATAGCGACAAGACTCCTCATGCTAGATGTCTTCCAACTCAAAGTATCGCCCACACTCCAAGGAAGGAAGCAGTCTTCGAAAGCACTAGAAAACACATCCTACTCTCACAGGAGATCCTACTAGTCTAGACCTCACAAAAGTGATCCACCACTCTCTAGAGTGAACATAAAGCTAGAGGACAACAAACTGAGCACCATGAGCATTCACCATACCCAAATCTTCAAGCATCTCATGGCACAAGGTCAAGAACTCATGACATCCTCGCTCTTACCACCCTGAAGCTGGGGTGGTTTCATCTTCTAAAACATCTCATAACACTATTGATCAACCGCTGTCAAGATAACCTCATGAGCAATATATGCACCAAGAGCTGGTGTTGGAACCACTGGTGGTTGTCCAACCTCAACATAAACACCTGAAGTATGTTGCTGACTCATGGTCTATGCTGCTACTCTCATATGAGCACCTTGTGGTGTGTATGTTGCACCACCCTAAGAGAGGTTCTCTAACACACCAAGCATCCTCAACAAATTCTTTTGAAACAATAGAGCTCCAAACTCGAGAGGAACCTGGTCCTCAGTAACCTCAACATGTGGCTCAAGTGAAGCCTCTCTAGCTTGACCTCTGGCTGGTGTCGCTCCATGGGAACGACCTCTAACTAGTGCTACTCTATGAGCACGACCTCTAGATCCGGCCCTACCTATACTCCTAGATAGGGTCTCAACAAAAGCCTCAAAAACTGCCTCACTTATACCACTGGAAGTAGAACCTATGGTCCTCGGCATATGCCAAAACAATTCATGGTAACTCAGCACTAGCAAAGGTAACCACACACGATAAGAAAGTTTTAATAAGAGAAAGTTTCCTAACAATCTTATAGCCTCTTGAAGATAAATACAGACGTCTTTATACCCATTCTCAAGAATCTAGTTAGACTTGTTTTGTACACACGTGAGATCTATGAACCTGGGGCTCTGATACCATTTGTCATGACCCAAAAATGGACATGATGACACTTTTCTATTCCCGCCAAGACAAGTCAGCCTCAACCAAACGAAAATGGAAGAAAAATGTAATTAAAGTAAAAACAAGAACAAGATAAAGCGGAAAACTTATTCATTCTCAATATACCCCAAAGAAAAGGAGTTGAAAGCCACATGACTGTAAAGAGGGGAGGGCATGAAAATTTGACTTTGGTGGCACGACTAATCAAAATGGGTACGGAGTAGGAGAATTGGTGATTGCACCTGATGAATCGCACACCCCCATTGCCATTAAGCGAAACTTTTAAGAAACTAATAATAGCACAGAAGATGAATCATGTATCTGATGGAGGATCGATTATGAGTTACTTTGAAGATATGATGAATAAAGATGATGAATAGGTTTGACTCAACTGATGACAATGTGAAAGAAATGTGTATTAATTTATCATGTATTGGTCAGAAAGTTGAGGCATATGCAGTATCGATTAGATAGATTGACAGTTGAACCAATTTTCTTCAAGTCGAAAATATGTGCCAACAAGGAACACTTCCCAACAATATTATTCAGAATCTGAAGAATGATGGACATTGTATGAAAGTTACTACTAGAGGTGGAAAATAGACTATTAACCCTCATATGTAGACTGGAGTGGGAAATATGAAAGAGCAGGAAGAGGACGAAATTGAGGTAGTTAAGGACCCTAAAGATCAGAATGCGAAGGAGGTTGAAGTGACATAAAAGATCTTCCCTATGTCGAGACCTCACCTCCCTTCCTAGAAAGGTTGGTTAAGAAGATAGAAGATGAAAAGTATCAAAGGTTCCTGAAGTAGTTATCAATAAATGTTCCTTTGATTGAGGCACTTGATCAAATGCTCGGTTACGCAAAGTTCATGATCTGGTGACTAAAAAGAGGAATGTCAATTTTGAAGGTGAGGACAAGTTGCAGCATTGTAGTGTTATTACTACTAGATCGCTAGTGTAGAAGAATGAAGATCGCAGAGCTTTTACCATTCCATGTACCATTGGTATGTTGTACTTTTCTAATTCCCTATGTGACTTAGGTGCTAGCATAAATCTGATGTCGTTGTCTATACACAAAAATTGGGCTTAGGAGCCCCCAAACCGACTGCAATGTGGCTACTTATGGCTGATCGAACTATGAAGAAACCGATTGAGGTTCTTCAAGATGTACTTGTGAAAATTGAGGCATTAATATTTCTGACGGACTTTGTGATACTAAACTGTGAGGTTGACTTTGAAGTACCCATCATTTTAGGGAGATCATTCTTTGTTATTGGGCATGCTTTGGTTGATATGGAAAGAGGGCAGATGTAGTTTCGATTGAACAATGAAGAGGTGATATTTAATATCTATAAATCAATTAAGCATCAAAGTGATCTTAAGTCGATGTCTTTGGTGAACTGTAATATTGAGGAAGAACCAGAGGTGTCTATTGAGAAGAGATTGGGTGTTGAAGTGCTAGTTGTTGTGATCATGAACTTTGATGGAGATGGTATGATGAATATGATGAGTTAGTTGATGCACTTGATGGGGTAAATTTCTCTCATCACCATCCGAAGAAGCTGGATTTGGATCTAAAGAATCTAGACACTCCGCCAGCAAATCCATTTATTGATGAGCCTTCAAAATTGGAGCTTAAGGCTTTTCTATCTCATTTGCAGTATGTGTTCTTAGGAAAATAGTAGTATCTCTGTCATTATTGCTACTGATTTTAATGAAAGGTAAGTAGAGGCGTTGATATCGGTATTGAAGTGGTTCAAAAGGGCTATAGGATGGACTATTGCTGACATTATTGGTATCCCACCGGGTATCTGTTGTCACAAGATTCAGCTCATGCCAGATAGTAAACCAAGAATTGAGCACCAAAGGGGATGAAATCCTCCAATGCAAGAGGTTGTAAAGAAGGAGATTATAAAGTGGTTAGATGCTCGGTAGTCTATCAAATTATTGATAGTAGTTGGGTGTGTCTAGTTCAATGTATGTCAAAGAAGGGAGGAATCACTATGGTTCCCATCGCAAAGAATGAGCTTGTCCAAATGAGGAAAGTCACTGGTTAGAGAGTTTTCATAGATTACCGCAATTTGAATCTGTGGAATGAGAAAGATCACTTCCCAATGCCATTCATAGACCTAATGCTAGATCGTCTCACTGGAAAGGGTTGTACCTATTTTCTATATGGATATTCAGGCTATAATCAAATATCCATAACCCTAAAAGACCACGAGATCACTACTTTCACTTGTCCTTATGAGACATTTGCTTTCAAGAGGATGTAATTTGGATTGTGTAATGCACTAGCGATTTTTCAACGTTGCATGATGTCTATATTTTCTAATATGGTTGAAGACACTATCGAGGTATATATGGATTTTTTTTTCTATGGTTGGTGACTCGTATGATGATTGGTTGGTACATTGGGTGAAGTTCTAAAATGCTATGAAGAATGCAATCTTGTGCTAAACTGGGAGAAATGTCACTTTAAGGTGAAAAAGGGTATAGTTCTAGGCCATAGAATTTCGAAAAAAGGCATTGAGGTTGATAGATCAAAGGTCGAGTTCATTGAAAAGTTGCCACCACATATCTCTGTGGAAGGTGTTAGAAGATATCTAGGGCATGCAAGTTTCTATAGGAGGTTTATTAATAATTTCTCAAAAATTGCACACCCATTGTGCAGGCTTCTCAAAAAGGAGATGAAATTTGAGTTTGATGATGCTTGTTTGGGAGAATTTGAGAGGCTGAAAGAGAAGTTGACCTCTACACCAATCATTATTTCATCGGATTGGGGACAACCATTTGAAGTTATATGTGATACCATTGGGGTGTCACTTGGCGTAGTATTGGGACAAAGGCGAGAGAAGATTCATCATCCCATATATTATGCGAGCAAAGCTCCAAATATTGCTCAAAGAATCACATGGTCACCAAACAGGAATTGCTTGTTGTAGTCTTTGCATTTGAAAAGTTTAGATCCTATTTTCTTAGCAACAAATTCATTGTGCATAATGATCATTCGACAATGAGGTATCTTATGGCAAAGAATGATGAAAAACCGAGACTAATTCGATGGGTGTTATTGTTGCAAGAGTTTGATTTTGAAGTGAAACACAGAAAGAGAACAAAACACCAAGTTGTTGATCACTTGTCTAGATTAGAAGAAGAGGGAACGATGAAGTAGGCTGATGGATTTAAGATAGATGATACATTCCCCGACGAATAGGTATTGGTTTCTTCTTTTGATCTTATCCCCTGGTTCGTAGATTTTGCTAACTATTTGGCGAGTGATGTGGTTCCATTGGATTTGTCATTCCACCAAAGGAAAAAATTCATGTTTGATGTGAAGAAGTTTTTCTGGGAAGTTCCTTATTTATTTCGTGTCTGTACTGATGGGATTATTCATTCATGTGTGCCTGAAGTAAAGATGATGAGTATAACGGAAGCTTTCCATTTCTCTCTTGTTGGTGGACATCATAGTGGTATCTAGATTACTTATAAAATCTTGCATTGTGGGTATTATTGTCCTACTATTCACCAAGATCCTCATGATTTCGCCAAGTATTGTGATCGCTGCCAAAGAGAATGAGGTATTTCAAAGAAGCAAGAACTCTCAATGACTCTTATACTGGTAATTGAATTGTTTGATGTTTTGGGTCTTGACTTTATAGGTCCATTTGTGAGTTTGAATGGAATGAAGTACATACCTGTAGCGGTTGACTCTATGTCTAAATGGGGAAAGTTGTTGCGGTTTCAAATAATGAAAGGAAGAGTGTCACCGCATTCCTAAAAAAGAGTATTTTCTCCAGATTTGGTACACCAAGGGTGATTATTAGCGATGGAGGTTCCCACTTTTGTAATAGGTTATTCAAGGCATTACTTGAGAAGTATGGTGTTCATCACAGTGCAGCAACTCCTTATCATTCGCAGTCTAGTGGAAAAGTTGAAATGTCAAATAGAGAGATTAAGTAAATCCTTGTGAAGACTGTGAATGCAAATAGAACTAACTGGTTAAGAAAGCTTGATGATGCTCTATGGGCCTATCGGAGTGCATTCAAGACTCGCATAGGTAAGTCTCCCTACCAACTTGATCTTGGGAAGTCTTGTCACTTACCTATAGAGTTAAAGCACAAAACCATGTAGGCACTCAAGAAACTAAATTTAGAATTGGATGCCACATCAAGTCAAAGATTGAATGAGTTGAATGAGCTCGATGAATTTCACCTAAAAGAATATGAAAGTTCAGCCTTGTATGAGGAAAAGATGAAGAGGTACCATGATCAAAAGATTGAATGTGTGAACTCGCTCCCGGTGATTTGGTACTTCTATTCAATTCAAGGTTGCGCTTGTTTCCTGGCAAGCTCAAGTCTAAATGGATAGGGCCATTCAAAGTGGTACAAGTGTTTGCACACAGAGCGGTTGAACTTGAGAATGAAGAAGGAATGAAATTCAAGGTGAATGGTCAAAGGATCAAAATCAAATTGGGTCAACCGTAAGAGTTTAAACAGGTGATCGAAAAATGGGATCTTGATGAAATCTGAGTAATCAAGGGGTTTGCATTGTGTCGCGACGTTAAATCAAGCGCTATATGGGAGGCAACTGAAGATGTAAATCTATACCATTTGAAGATTTTTTAGTGATTTTTTTATACTTTTGAAGGATTTTCTATTGAGTTTTATGTTTTATTTAGTTTAAGTGTTGGCTAGATTAGGGTAGTATAGGGTTCATGTCCAAAAAGAGTCAAGAAAATGTAAAAAAAAAGTCCTAATGTTTTCTACGTGTGCAGGAAAAAAAGGTAAATCTAAAAAATTTGCAAGTGCATAGGGTTGTACGGCTCCCATAAATGAGTCGTCGTTCAATCGATAGACCGTAAATGGCATCCGTAGAATCCAAGGTCCAAAGTACAACTGCAACTTTAAGTCTACAGTTGTACATTATGAACCGACATTATTTCAACGGTATGTAGTTTGCAATCAAAGACCCAGGTATGTTTTCTTAATTGTACTAAGTATAGAGGGAAAAGACATAACCCATCTACTGGTCGTAGTTCTTACACGGACCGTCGAGGGGGAATCGTAGGTCCAAGTACTGTACTCAACCGACCCGACCCATGGCCAAATTTTAAATCACTACCCTCCTTTTAAATCTGTTCCCCATTTTCGTCTTTCCCAACCATTACAGCTCTTCAAATTTGTTAATCCTCCACATTCCCACCCCTTCAATTCCATTTCAAACCTTTCATACTTCCCAAAACCACTATATAATCCCCATTTCTCTCATCTTCTCCATTTCTTCTCATTTTCTCTCATTATCCCCCAAATTTTCTTCTTCAAATATCAAAGGTCGTGGATCCGGATCCTAGCGAGTTGGTTATCAAGTATAAAGTGTACGCACTCACACAACTTTGATTTTTTTCTAAAAGGTACTGATCTTGCACCAAAATAATTAAATTCTTAGTTGAAATTAAAAGTTGTTGCTTGACCTTGGGTACAAATTTCTTGGTGAATTTGGTAAAATTAGTTAAAATATGAGTGTCGGCATGTTTTGGTGTGATCATGTAAACAAATGGCTTCTAGTTGTGTTCTTGACTTAGGGTTTTTAATTTAACTAGTTGTTGTGTGCTTAAATGCATGGCTAAAACCCTAGGGATAAAGGAATAACATTAAAATGTGTTGAAAGGCATGTTCTAAAAGTGATTTAGATGTTTAAATTTTGAAATTGTAGTGTTGGCTGAAATGGGTAATGAACAATTAAAAATTGAGACTGACGACCATGATTTACGGCTCGTAGGTTAACCTACGGACCATCAGTTAGGTCCCGTTAGTATGAGGCATTAACCAATAGCCTAAGAGAGGGATGATGGTTTGAATTATAGTATGTAGTAGCATCGATGGATTGTCCTGGTGAATCCTCATTCTGACTTCTGGGACCTAAAATATGACTTCCTAGCCTACAGTCCATAGAAACTTCTATGGTTCATAAGAACCAACCGTTGGTCCCAAAAAGATAGTTTTTCTTAATATTTTTTTTAGTTTCGTAGTTTTATTATTTCTTCTTTTCTTGTTTTGTTTGTATAGTTTGAATAGTAACAAGTCTTCCACAGGTATTATGGCATCGAAAAAAGCTTATACATACAAACGCAAGTATAAATCCAAGTCTATTGCACCCTCGGCTTGGAACCTTATTGATGAGTCGAGCGAGTCTGAATTTGATCTAGGCATGACCGAAGACTCTCCAACCGCACCTCGCACTATATGGCAACAAGCTAGACAATTGGATATCATTGCGGTATCGGAGAGGGAGCAATACCCTAACCATGATGATGTCTCCAGTCAAAAGAGGGGTATGGAGTTCGAGAGACAAAAATAGGGAATCCCAGTCTAGCTCTAGCTCAGATTCAGTGGCTGCCTCTAATTTAGACGCTACTGAGACCGAAGAGGCCCATAACCCTCCCCATGCAAGATATGAGTTGATAAATGTTTCTACTTAGCCAAATAGATAGTGTGTTTGGGGAAAGTTCCAAATATATAAGGATATGTTGTACATGAATGAGCACCAGAAGCAAGCCCAGACCATTACTGAGGAGAGATGAGTGCTCACAGGCAACTTTTACACAGTGTCGTCTATTCATGAGCTTTTCAAGCGGCATAGATACGAGTAGATGGAAAAGACTCCACAGAGGTATAGCCTGGATATGGTTAGGGAGTTATATGCTTCCAACGCAGCTGTTGTACAGAATTCTCTGCCACCATTGGCTAAGGAGTTGGCTCAGCCCCCACGGTATATAATTTTATTTACGACCCTTAACATGCTCATCCAATTAATACAACTGAGTATGACTACCAGATGGGAATGGTGCATAATAGAGCTGCCATGCGTGATATTGACTAGAGAGATACCCTGCTACGATGGATGGTTGGAGACATTATGGAAGAGGGGGATGAACGCCGAGTGGGTTCGTGCCATGACCTTGCCTATAAAAAAGGAAACTCTCAATTTTGCTGCCAAGTTCTGGTGGTCTATTATCCGGGCCATATTTTCTCCCACATTGGATGATAACATAGCTAATTGGGACGGTGCAGTGATGCTTGCTTCATTACTGGTGGGGCACGAGATAGATTTCTCTCAGATTCTGATAGTCGAGATTCATGAGAGGGATTTTTAGGAAAAGACCACATTTCCATTTCCATGTCTAATCATTTGCCTATGTAGAGAGGCTATTTTTCTAGTGTAGGGATGTGATAGGTTGATTAAAGTGACCAAGACGGTTGATGTTGGCTTGATACAGGATGAAGAAAACCCTGCAGCTTCACGGGGGGTTATACAATTTGACTTACCGCCTATGAGCGAAGACCTAGCTCCCAAGCAGCCCAAAGAGGGCACCATTCTAGCTCTTGTGATGGAGCTCGATACAGCACCCCGACCTTCTTCGTCTTCCCACCCAGCCACGAGCACACCACGTGCTCCTACTCATATAGGTCATGCTTCGCTTCCACTATCCAGAGTCCAAAAATTGGAGACTCAAATGGCAACACTTTTGCAGCATATTCAGCCTTGGAGGAACCTGAGAAGAGGGTAGAATAGAAAGTAGAGGTGAAGATACAGGCAGTCCATAGGAGTATATATGCCTTTGAAATATGATGTCGGAGAGACCTTATCCTGGGCCTATCGTTGATCTAGATGCCTTCCATAAGGAGTTGTCCAGGCTTTGAATTAATAATAATGTTATGGCGTTTGTTGACTGTGCTGAACCGGAGCTTGACCCCAAGGATGATGATGGATATTGGTGCTTAATGCATTATTTAGTGAGGATGAGCCTGCCATTAACCCTCCTCGTGCGGTTGGAAAGTGCACATGGGCTTTGGAGCGTACCACAGATACAGAGGAGGAGTGAAGAGATAAAAATAAGGAGAAGAAGCAGTTTGAGGTGATGCAGCGGCATTTGCAAATTGATGAGGAGATGTGGCAGCTTAGAGAGAACGAGTAGGCTGTCGATGCATCCAGCTTGAGGGGCACTACTGATTTGTCCTCCCCTAGTTAGAGTTGAGGGCGTCCCACATGTTGATCAAGCGAGTTGAGGGTAACCGGACCCACCTATTTCTTGATTTGTTTTCGGCGCTTATGCGCCACATGTTTGTCTCATCCAGTGTTTTAATTTTTTGTGCATTTAGGGAATTGAACTATATATTTTGTGGGGGTGGGATGAATGGATTGTAAGTGTTAGGGTGATGTCTGAATAACCCAACTCACAATCCTTCCTTGGGATTTTCTTGCTTGTGTTCTTTTTCCCCAAGGAATTCTTAATTTCTGTTGAACCTGCATGTCTAGGATAGTATAAGTGTAGAAGTAGACTAGAATGAAAGTATGATGGCAAAAGAGCATGAAAAGTGATACCCCACAAAAAAAATTATATGTGTTGTATATGTGTGCTTGATAAGTTGAATGTGTAGGATCTTTGTATGACATGATAAGAATCGATTAGACAACATGACAAAAGTTATAACATGAACCAGACATATTAATGATTCGATAGTGAAATAAGGTTCCATGTGTGTGAGATTGTATGTATATTCATATCGTACATGCCAATCTAGAACTTGCCCTATTTGTCTTGCTAAGATGATTTAAACTGGAATTGGGAAATGAACATAAGCCATTGTTGATTATGAATCCACTTAAGCCTAAAGAAACAACCAACCAAAAGAATAAATTGCTACCTTCGATCCAAATGTTTGAGCCTCAAGAATACGATGTTTTTTTTCAATACACCCTATTCACCTTCCCTAAAAATTGTGAAACTATGTATTGGACCTGGTCCCTCCTTGGACATTGTGTACCTCAACTCAGGCTAAAAGCCTACGTTAACGGTGGTTACTTCAGAGATCTACCTTGATGTTGGCTCTGGTCCTTCCTAGAACAATGTGCACCTCAACTCATCCTAAACACCTAAGTTGAGTGTGGCTATTATAAAGAAAAACAAGAAATAAAGGGTATGGAAAGAGTCATGTGTAGAGAAATGAAAGAAAAATAAGTAAAACTGTTGAGAATGGTGCAACTGAATAAAAGAACAAAAAAATGAAAAGCTTAAATAAAAAGATGAATAAAGATTAATCAAGTGAGAAAATCAAGTCAAAAGTCACACCCGAGCTTAAATGATTCATAAAGAGAAGAGCAGAAAGCAATACAGTGTCAAAATTGGTTGTAAAAGAGGTAAAATAGCCAACGTAATGTCAAGAAGGGAAGAAAAGCCACTTAATATCCAAATATACCATACATGAACCTAAGCCTATGTTACAAGCAATGAAAGTCCTATAGTGATCTTAAATGAACGGTTTGGAGAGTCAAAGCGTAGAAAATATGGGCAAGACTATGGTATTGAGCACAAACTATATTGAATTCGCTTCAGAGTGTGAGTGTATACTGCGTCCCTAACTAAAAAATTCAAATCATGTGTCAACAAAGGGATTTCTTTACGGTAAGGGCACAAGTTACATTATCGAAGAGTTGGTATCTTGGTGATTGTTGTCTTGGTAGGTGAATGTGTCCATTGGTATTTCTTTCATGTATTGATCCGCATGTCTTGGCTTGATGAGTTGAATAAAAGATTTGCACTGTGCTGAAAAGAAATAAGGAGGGTGATTGTTGAGAAAATGTCATGTGATTGTTTTAGTTTTTGGGTTGCTTCTGCATAACTGTCATTTAGAGTCTGTTGCGTCTCTTGAGGACAAGAAATGATTTTAAGTTGATGGTGTTGATGTACCATGACCTTACGGTACTTTTGATGCATTAAACTTAGAGTTTTGCGTGCGTCTTAAGCATTTTGTTATTAGATGTGATGGTATTTTGATTTGATTTTGCAGGAAATAGGTTTTGGAGCAGTTGGTGTTAAAAGTGTTGCAGCAGCAGGACTTTGGTAACAGTCGACTTCACTTATGAGCCGTCATTACTACGATGAGTCGTAGGTGGGAGGCGTATATTGAAGTGCTGAAAATGGAGCTAAGTTTGAACAATGAGAGTTGACTGACGAGCCGTAAGTGCTACTGCAAGCCATACATGAGGAGTCATAGAAAATTTCAGAAAGAAGAAGATCTAGTCCATGAACTGTGGTTGAAAAGGACGAACCGTGCTTAGAGCTACAAGTCGTAGGTCATGCCCGTAGATGGCACTCACCGGAGATTTGACTAACTGATGACTGACGAAAGGCACCTACGAGCCGTAGGTTGCCAATCGTAGGTGACACTGCCTAAGCCAAATTTCCTTAGTCTTCCTTTTCCTACTTGGTTTAGAATTTTTTTTTATTAAATATTAGTTTTAATTTTCGTTTTTGGGTTGTTAGACGTTTTGAGATACTTCCTTTTGGCTTTGAGAATTATTTTGCAAACACTTTCGGCATTTAGTTCTTGAAGTTTGGTTTATGAAATTTTCATTTGTTCTTCAATTCACGATTCCGGATTTCATTTATTCTAATTGTAAGTTCATGATTTATATTATTAACCTTATTATGAATTGTGATCACTCAAGCATGAATAACTAAATCCACAACTAGGATTGTGGGAATCGTAAGTAATTAACAACATAAAGCTAATAATTAAGTAATTCTAAAATAATATTTATGCATGTATTGTTAATATCTTCGTTTTGAATGCTTTTAAATTATGCAAAACAGTAGAACTCGCCCCATTCCTACTTGCCCGACCAAGGAAGTATTGAATGAGAAAGAGATTACACTAGAGATTTAGCATGATAATCTGCTATCTAATAGCCAAACCCAAATAAGTAAGGGCTAATCTGGGGTCAAGGGTAAGGGTTAGTAAAGCACACACATGTAGACCGACCAAGTTGCGTGGTGAAATTCCCTACTTGGATGACCAATCATATAGAAGATACCAAACTTACCAACTTTGCATGTTAAACACTAGGAAAGAGTTACTATTATTAGGATTACTGAGTTTAGAACTTTTGGGGAACACACATACCCTAGTTTCATCTCATATTGATATTGAAAACTGTGAATTTTGCTTACTTGTCACTTGTTACTACAAATCAATCAATAATTACTTTGTTTACAAATCCCCCTTTTTACGGAAGTAATATCACTAAAAGTACAATTAACCATAAATTAGCCTAAATCTAGACCATATTCCTCGTGAGATTGATCCTAACCTCAGTTAGGTTCCTTATTTGACAACAACTGCTTATACTTCTTTAGGGAGTTGAATTTGAGCATATCACAGTTCCTCAAATGATAAGTCTTCTGAGAGTTCCATACCTTCTATAGGACTAAATTGTGTAGGATCTTCCTAGCATTTGCGTAACATTGATACATGAAAGATCGGATGTACTACAGCTAACTCTTTAGGCAAGTCAACATCATAACCTACCTGGCAAATTCTACGTATAACTTTGTATTGCCCGACATACCTGGGGATCAACGTACATTTCCTCCCAAATCTCATAACACCCTTCATAGGTGATACCTTTAAGAATACCCAATTATCAACATGGAACTCTATATCTCTATGGCGTACGTCTGCATATGATTTTTGTTGGCTCTGAGCAATCATTAGTCGCTCTCGAATCAGATTTGCTTTTTCAATGGATTGGTGAACAAGGTCAGGTCCTTATTTTTGAGTTTCACCTAGTCCAAAAAAACCAATAGGCGATAAAGAGCTTCAAATGGAACCATGACAATGCTAGAAGGGTAGTTATTATTGTAGGAAAATTCTATCAAGGGCATATGATCATCCCAATTTCCTTTAAAGTCTAGAATGCATGTTCTCAACCTATCTTCGAGTGTTTCAATAGTGCGTTCGTCTTGGCCATCTGTCTGTGGGTGAAAATAGTTTGCTAAGGTTCACCAGTATGCGTAAAACTCTTATGAAATGATCTCCAGAAATGTGTCTTAAATTGGGCACCCCTATCTGAAAAAATTGATAGTGGAGTCCCATGAAAGTGAACAACTTCTTTTATATATATCTTGGCATACTCTTTGGCTATATTGTTGGATATAACTGACAAGAAGTGAGCTAATTTTGTCAACCGAGCAATGATCACCCAAATGGAATCATGTCTCTTTAAAGAGAAAGGCAAACCTGTAAAGAAATCCACATTAATAGCCTCCCATTTCCATATTGGAATTTCCATAGTCTGAACTAGGCCACTGGGCCTCTAATGTTCTGGTTTAACTTGTTGGCAATTGGAGTACTGTACCACGCACTCTGCAATATTGCTTTTCATGTCATTCCACCAATAGACCTCTTTAAGTTCATGATACATCTTTGTGGAGCCACGATGAATTGAGTATCGGGAACAATATGCTTCATCCATGTTTTGATGCCTCAACCCTTCTATATGTGGCACACAGAGTCTTCCTTGGCATCTTAAGGTGTCATCCCTTACTAACTCAAATGCGGTAATTTGGTGCTCTCGAATCCCTTATCGATACAGTAGAAATATAGGATCGTCATATCGTTTTTCTTTCACCATTTCCACTAATGATGATTTTGCAGTATTTTGTACGACTACGCCTCCATCTTTGGATTATAGAAGTCGGACTCCGAGATGAATAATTTTGAACATCTCATACTATTTCTTTTTGTACACGCGTTAAATGAACTAGGCTGCCTATAGATAGTTGACTAAGTGCATCTGCCACCACGTTAGCTTTGCTTGGGTGGTAGAGAATGTTCACATCGTAGTCCTTCAACAACTCTAGCAACCTTCTCTGCCTCAAATTCAAGTGTTTTTTATGAAGAGATATTGGAGACTTTTATGATCTGTAAATATATCAACATGTACCCCATATAAATAGTGCCGCCAAATCTTAAGCACAAATACCACTTCGGCGAGCTCTAAATCATGAGTGGGTTAGTTTTGTTCATGTTTCTTCAATTGCGTAGAAGTGTATGCTATAACCTTCCCATGCTGCATCAAGACGTAACCTCGACCAATGCCTGAAACATCATAATAAACTACATACTCTTTTATACCCTCTGGTAAGGCCAATACTTGCGCCTTAGTCAATCTATCTTGAAGCTCTGGGAAGCTTTTTTCACAAGCGTCGAACCACTGGAACTTCACTTCCTTCTACGGCAACTTTGCCCATGTTTCGAATTAGAGGAGAAGCCCTCTACAAATATTCGGTAATATCCAGCTAGCCCCAAGAAACTACACAACTCCGTCGAGGTACTTGGTCGAGCCAAGCTTTTCACAACTTCCATAATCTGGAAGTCCACTCTTATGCCTTCACCAGAGACCACATGGCCAAGAAAAGCTAAAGAGTTCATCTAAAATTCACATTAAGAAAACTTCGCATATAGTTTGTGCTCTTTGAGTATTTGTATGACAACTCTTAGATGATTGGCATGTTATGCGGCATCACGTGAATATATCATAATATCATCTATAAATATAATCATGTACATATCATAGAAGGGTTTGAAAACCCTATTCATCATATCCATAAGGGTCACTGGAAAATTTGTCAGTCCAAATGACATGACGAGGAACTCAAAGTGTCCATATCTCGTCCAAAAAGGGCTGTTTTGGGAATATCTACTTCTTGAATCTTCAACCGATGACATCCAGATCTCAAGTCAATCTTTGAATAGCACGTAGCTCCTTGCAAATGATCAAATAAATAATTTATCCTTCGAAGATGGTATTTGTTTTATATCATCACTTTATTAAGTTGTATGTAATATATACACATCCTCATTGTGCCATCCTTCTTGCGTATATATAGTACTGGAGCACCCCGAGGCAATATGCTGGGTTGAATGAAACCTTTGTCAAGAAAATCTTTCAGCTGCTCCTTTAGCTCTTTCAATTCTGCTAGCGCCATTCTATAAGGTTGAATGGATATAGGCTTGGTACCAAGATCTATGGCAATACCAAAATAAATCTCTCTGATTGGTGGTAGTCCATGAAGTTTGTCAGGAAACACATCTGGATATTCATTAACAATGGGCACAGACTGAAGGGTCGTCACTTGTTTCTCAGCTTTAAGGTCTATTACTTGTACAAGGCGATATAAACACCCTTTTTCTATAAGTTTTTGTGCCGTAAGATAGGAAATAAACCTTCCTCTAGGCATCATAGAATTATCTTTCCACTCTAAAATTGGCTCACCCAGGAAATGGAATCGAGCAATCTTAGATCTACAATCAATTGTAGCATAACAAGAGGACAACCAATACATGCCCATTATGACATCAAAATCAACCATTTCTAGCTCTATCAAATTTTCCAATGTGTCACGAACAGATATTGTTACTAGGGACCCTTTAAAGACCCTTTTTGCTATAATAGACTCTCCTACCAGAGTCGATACTTCAAATAGCTCACGTAATAACTTTGGCTCTACTCAAAATTTCTTGGAAATAAATGGAGTAACATATGATAGGGTTGCCCTTAGGTATATCAATATATATACCTTATCAGAGAAAACATATAAGGTACATGTAATCACATCCAGGGATGCCTCTGAATTATGATGACCTGCTAGTGCATACATCCTATTTGGGCCACTTCCAGAACTGAATCCTCTAACCCTATGTGTACCTCTCCATGCTGGTGATTGAGGGCTACGTGATGAATAAGGTGTTGATGATGAGGATGCTCCTACCGAGCCAGTATATCATGGTATATCACATCTACCCTCGACTAGAAACTTAGGATAGTCGCGTATCTTATGACCATCAACTCCACACCCATAACAAGCGGTAGATCCATATTGACTCTCTCCTAAGTGATATCAGTCACAGTGTCTACAAGTAGGTTGAGGTGGTAGTCCTCGACTAGCACCTCTCTGATAGTAAAGGTTAGGTTCCCTTGAAGTCTAGCTCTGTTTCTGCTTGGATCTCGATGACTAAGCAGGGGCACTAGATGTGGAGTGGTCTACTGATTGAGCCTGGGTGGACCTTTACTAGAGTAAGCTCTATCACTTCCCTCCCTTTCTCTCTCTACCCTAAAATTTTATATACGGTCTTCTTCCTGTTGAGCGTGTGCTATAAGTATTACAATATCCATGTCCCAATTTAATGTAGCAATTGTACAAGAACCAATCAAATGATCTCCAACTCCACCCATAAAGTGATACATCCTTGAATCCTGGCTGTCAACCATCTTTGGAGAAAATGTAGCCAACTGAGTGAATCATGTGCTATACTTCTTAACGTTGAGGTTGTTCTGTCGAAAGTTTAAAAATTCATCAACGCTCGCTTCCCTAAGATCATGTGGCATAGAAAGCTCCACAAAGGCCTTATAGAACTCCTTCCAAACTACAGGAGGAGCATCTTGTTCCCTAGAATCCACCCATATCTCACACAAAGCGATGGCGACATCTTTCGATTGATTAGAGGCCAATTCAACTGCCTCATTCTCAGAGATATGCTTTACCCTAAGAATTATGTTGATCAAATCTATATATTGCTGTGGGTCCTCTGTCACACTAGATCTGATGAACACTGGGGATTCATATGGAGGAAATCACGTACTCTGGATCCAATTGTCTCTGCTCGAACAGTACTAGGTACAGCTACATTTTATCCTTGGACCAGAGAAGCTATCAACTGAGTGAGCACCTGTATTTCCCCTCTAAGATCTTTCTCTAAGGAATCTTGTGGCGGTACAAGAGTTACATGAACTATTGTTGGTACTACTGGACTTATAGAAACTCCCGTAGATCTTTCTACCTCGGGAATCTATGGACCCAAAAGTATAGCACATGGCAAGCTCTCGTGACCACTGGTCTGATCACCTAATAGTTGGAAATGCTCTGAAATGGCT
This sequence comes from Solanum piurae, assembly GCA_029582685.1. Lineage (NCBI taxonomy): Eukaryota > Viridiplantae > Streptophyta > Magnoliopsida > Solanales > Solanaceae > Solanum > Solanum piurae. Next base: position 27,708 of record JAJOOO010012523.1, on the reverse strand, counting down.
GCCACATGAGTATTACTAATAGTGGACCTTGGGCCTTCTATATCCTTGTTTGTAATAGGCATGATCTATATCAAAAAAAAATGTATAAGCCAAAATTAATTATCTATGACTTAGCTCTATCGCACGATATAGATTATGAAAGAGGGTCAAAATCCTAAATTCCCAAGTAGTCCCTCAATTATAAATATGGTGCACAACACATTTATAAGAAAGGTCCTACTAGACACGACATTGTAGACTCCCTGGGACACTTGAACCTTGTGCTCTGATACCAAGTTTGTCATGCCCAACTAGAAAGGGGTGGACATCAAGGATATATACAAGCACCTTTTGACTATCTACACTAAACTCAAGTCAAATATGTAGACTCATAAGAACAATAAAATATACCAAGACCCAAATCAAAACATATATAATAGAAGGGTCCATTGGGCTACTTTACAGTAGAAACAAAACTAAGTCTAAGAAGCCTCTAAAGCGTATGCATCTAATAATCTGACAACTAGTTGGGACAGGGCCCCGACATACTTATTCTAACATATGTACATCAATAGAAAAATATAGGCTCTAAATATCTGATAGCTCTAGGTAGAGGTGGAGCTTACCAACTGCTAAACTGGAAGTCTCTAGTCTACTGGAAATGTTTGTTGTCCTGAGTACCTGAGCCTGTATTGATAGAAATGCAGCGTCACAAAAATAGGGACATCAGTACATATAAAACATGTACTGGTACGTAGTGCAGACTTAATAACAAGTAGACATGTAAGAATGCTGAAATGAATCAAATATCAAGATAGCAAAATCTGAGCATATGTATGCAGGAGTCATAATCCAAAACTGGAATTTGTGACCATTTTCAAGGGTCTTTACCCAACATTTCATATCTTATTTATTTACATATATGTAATTTCTATAATTTTCCTAAGTGATATCTTTACTTTGTTATATAGGTTCTTTGTTCTTTCTAAAACTAACTGTTAGGGGGTCAGATGATGGCCTACTGTTGGCGATCAATGAACCCGGTATGGCTTCTGTAGCCACTTTTACGACCATGTGTGAAATATCATAGTCTGGGTAACGAGGTCTATCAAGGTACGCCCCCGGGCTCTTGTATGGTATCAGTCAGGTGAATCCACGATGGGAAATTCAAACTGACTCTTTCTGAATTTTGTGCACACAATAGCGTCGCACGTAGTGGCCCTAAATATAACCTCCCCACGCTGCAAAGTAGTCTATAATCTCAATTTCATGTAAAGACTTATAATAATTAATTCATAAATCATACAACTCGTGCTACCATTTGCGATTACTTTCTTTATCTTAAGAATCATGTATCTTGTGACTTTGTATCTACGAATAGTTAGTAGCGAAATGCTTCCTTTAAATTTATGCAACATATACACTCACTAACTTCCAAGAGTTTCTACAGAAGCCACATATATTTATGCGAAACATATGACTTCCTTGACCAGAAAAGAGTACTATCACTCTATGGGTTCAGGACTCCAACATGAGAGTGTTTATAAAATAGGATAACTTTCTTTCAAGTATCATATAATCTCTAATGACATTTACCAAAAGAACGTGCGACTTCGGGTCGTGCCTTAGTGGCGAAGGAGGTTTTATTATTGCATACCTTACTTCGGGACTTATTTTCTTACATCGTATCATCAAACTCCTTGCTGAAAACTTTATATATAACATAACACCATAAAAGGGCACTTTAAGAGGCTAATAAAGAAGCACAACAAGGCTGAAAACATCATAAAAGTTCACAAGAGACAAGCTCAACAATTACTATAGATAAATGGTGTTTCATCACACCCTTCTATTTCTCTACTTTCCATGTGGGGTCAGGACTTATTTACGTGTTCAATGTTACTCCTCAATCCTTTAACCATAAAGAACCAGTCCCCGTAATCATCTACAATTAATATACAAAGTCAAACCAATGGCTTCTGAACACCATCCGATGAGTTCTTTGTCAACGACATCCAATTCCCTTATAAGCTCATAGTTTAAGTTGGTAGAGAACAAATGTCATCAATTACAATAATAGGAGCTTATATAAACATCTACAACATATTCTTAAGCAATTTAGGCATTTCATCAAACACTTGGCGAGCGACAAACTTTCAAGAACTATAAGAATTGTATTTTCTATACCTAGCCTTCTGCTTTATCATAACCGGAATACTGCCCCAATACAATACCATCCACCCATCATTTGGTCAAACAAAACACCCAACACATCCATCTGCAAACTCCCTCCTCACCAAGAACATCAACTACAATGGGTAAAACATGGACTCACGACTTCCTATCACCGTCCCGTGAGTCCTTCCCGTAAATTATACTTACAGAATCCGTAGAATACTATTTAAGGAGTAGAAGAGGAGCATACCTCTACATACAAGAACGGAAGTCCCTGTGTCTATTCTTCAAGAACAAGACTTTTTCCTCAAGAAAAGACTTGGCTAAGTATATCTATAGGTCTATAGAGAGGAAGACACTTGATTCTTGAAGAAATCAACTTACCTTAAGCATGGGAGGATTGCAGATAATAAAGACTTGAAGAAATAGCTTAAAACCAGTCCTCACATGTTTTGGAGTATATGGTAAAAGAAATCTCAAACTTCTATTATAAAAACAATAATTTTGGCCGACTTTCTTCAAACTGCCACATGTCTTGCAGTGATTGGGCAGTGTGTGTATCTGTCGTAAAATATACATAACTTTTTACTCTGAAGTCGTATTAACAAGTGGTTTGTTTTGCTAGAAACTAGACTCAATTACCTATCATTTGATAGGTTGTAGGTTCTATGACTCTTTATATATTAGGAGATATGATTGTTCAAAGTCAAGTGATAAATGAGATCATTTGAGGTATTCCTCCGCAATGAACCTTTAAACTTGAGTCTTTTCTTTAATGATATCTTTGGCCTAAAACTTTTATTTAACCCTTCAAATGACTTAATATAAGGGTTACATGGTATTCTTAACCATTTTCAACAATATATTCCCCTGATATCACACCTAGGCATTGGTTTTTACGACTAGCAAATGTGATTTAAGTTACGGGGAATCACAGGCTACTTGATTGGCGGATTTTCGTTCTGTACTTCATCTCACCCTTTCTTAGCTTCAGGCTTCAGGTGTTTGACCCTCAGTTGGTGAACTCGATTGAGTTAGCTTATAACGTTTGGCGAATCACCGATGACCACATTGTTCGTCTATTTTAGCCTTCAATTTGGTCCAACCTCCTGCAACTTTAGGTGATGGATTTTCACCTTGTTCAACTGCTTCAACGAATCGCCATTTGCACCTTACTTCGCCGACCTGCCTTAAATATTTTCAGAAATGAACACTCTCACTTTAGGTGAGGTCTAGTCGTGTTGGGTGATGTACTCAGTGTACTAGACAATCCTCAGCTAAGAGTTTTCACTCTTTTTAACGTTTTTGGCCTATATTTCATAGATTCATATTTGCCTTGTCCTTTATCCTTCATAGCTACAAAACATCAAAATATCATCAGATAAGGACATAAATAGTCATTGAGAACACTATTTGTTGAACTAAAAGGCCTCAAATGAGTCAAAAACTCAGACTCGTCATATGTAAGGCTACATAGTTAATGCATGTGTCCTTCTTCATGCCCTACATGTATTTTTAGTAAGCAAGATTCAAAGTAGGGTTTATACCCCAAGTTAGCCTTAATCAAAATCCTCTATACTTCTTTGATGTCTTATTCTTGATTTCCTTGTAGTGATTTCAGCCTTTCCTATACATTTATGATCCTTGATAGCTCATGTTCATTATACCACATGAACCGTATTTAAGAAAGATTGTTTGGAAGCCTTGGCATATCATTTATTATACATGTTTTCATATTCAAAAAAATCTAGAATTAATGAAATTACTTCATAAAGAGTTTTAAGGGAATTTGACTACTTCCAAATGCATTATTATCATAAAGAAGAACATTGCTAGTTTCAAAGGAGTATATTAGTTTTGAAAAGAGATTTTCAGTCAGTCCTAAAGAAATCTTAGCATCATTTTAAAGAAGGATATTTGAGTAATAACTTGACTTAGAAGTTATCAATTTCCTGACAAAGGGCCCTTTTTTCCTAAAACGAAATCATATATAGTTATTGAGAACTATTACATGTTTTAGAAGTAGTATTAAGCATCGAGTTAGGTACAGTTTAGATAAGTCAAACCCATCATTGCACAACCAGCGTAGGATAGGATTGTGTTGTATATTTAGGTGAGTCATCTTAAAGACCCTGGTAAAGACTTACATATTTGATCCATAGTTCAGTTCGTCCTTTATCCTGGAAAAGTATTGGATGGTTCTGTAAATGTGACAAGATGTTGTATCATCATGAGGCTCATTGTGATAGTTGTCGGTTAGAGAAACTCTCCAAGAAAAGTAAAGTATTCAATTTAAGCATTTGATCTTATTGCATATGATTAACTTGTAAAGATTTATTGTGTTCAATTTGTATACATGCTTTACTTTACAGTTATATATTTTATAGTCTTTTTATGAGTTACTCTTTCAATTAAGCATATTTAGTATAATCAGCGTTTCATTCAGCCATTTTACATATCGTACATTCCATGTACAAACGTCATTTGATACTGCATCTTTTAATGATGTAGATATAGATGTTTAGGATCGACAACAGACACTTCATTGAGATCATCTCCATCAGTTTTTGGTGAGACCTCTCACATTTCAGTGGGTTCTAGTTTAGTTATTAACTTCTTTATAATTAGACATTTTAGTTATCATTCAGATAGTCTTGGCTCTTTTCTTATGACCTATCCTAGTTTATTAAAGGCTTCATAAACAAGTTTGTGAGTCATTTGAGTCTTTGATTTTATGATGTTTTAACTATATCATATTTATGATAATTATCCATAATTCAGACTTTTCACACAACATGCTCTGAGGTGTGAATATTTTTCTCTTTTAGAGCTTTTGCATAGATTTTTAGTCCTCTATTCAGTAGTTAACCAGGCTAAGGATTCACTTGAGACAAGAAATGGTTTCTTAGGGCCAGCCATACCTAGGGCATAGGCTCAGGGCATGACAATAGCATATCAACATGAGTTGAATTTATTTATGTTCAAGTAAAAATAAAAAATAGAAAAGTTGAGGAGTCGCATCGAAAATATCAAAAATTGACGAATAAAAGGAAGAGACAAGGTTGAATAAGACAAGAAAAAGAAAATTAATGTGAAGATAGTGTCAAGGAGGGTGTAGTCACTACTCCTAAATGTACCATACCTTTACCCCCGACCTACGTTACAAGTCTAGAAAGTTCCATAGTGATCCTAGTATATTTGTCTGTAAAGTTGGTGTGAAAATAATAAGGACAAGCCTATGGATTATGTATGCATTGTTTGAATTTCATTCTGAGAGTGAGTGTTTTGTATTATCCCTCATAAATAAATCATAATATGTGTGTGATAGGGACTTCTTTATGGTAAGAACATTAGGATTGAACTATTTATAGTTCATTACTGAAGAAAATTCCAATGGTGTTGCCACACCCCTTTTTGCGCATGGCAGAAAGGTTTTTCCAATTTAAGTGACGGTATTGAGTAGGGATTATTTTAATTTTTTTCATAGTCACCACTTGGAATTGAGTTATGGTGTTCCAAGTCACCTTTTCGTTTAATCCCTAATCAAAAGGAAATGACTCTTTATATGGTCTGCGAACTAGAAATTCGGGTAAGGAATTCTGTTGATCAAGGGGAAGGTATTAGGCATCCCTTGAGTCCCGTGGTTCTAGCACGATCGCTTTTATTGACTTATACTTATTTTTAAATATTTTTGGATATATTTTATAGCAACAATTTCGCTTGCATTTTTATTGTTGAACTTTATTAGTCTTAAACCGGATGCATAACTGCATTCTCGATCTTGACATTTAGAGACATAAATGTCTTCACCTCTCGAGTGCATCACATCTAATAATCTCAATTTACATCTCTTGGTTTGAATTAATAAAAAATAATTATTAAAACAATTTGGTCAAGGTGCGTTACCGCGTCCTTGAATTTCTATTAAGTGTTTCAAAGAAGATGTGTAACCACATTCTTAATTGAAACCATTTTTAACGTATCTAAATTTGCCTACAAAAATTTGTTTGCCAATTTTTAAGTGTGAATCAAGTGGTGCCGAACTACCACCGGTCACAATAATAATACTAACACTAATTACTAATAATAGTAATAATAATATTATTATTTTATCATAAACATGCACACAATAGTTATTACCCACTATTGAAATTTTCTTACTAGTGTTTTATTTTATAATTTTTTTTAAAAAAAATAAAGCAAAGTTAGCACTCAAAAGATAAAAGCAACACCCATATTATTGCACAAAAATAACTTATCACTTATTTGAACACAACTCAAGAGAGAATTCATCAAAAATAATAAGGCACAAGCATTAAAACCTTTGATAATGATGCAAGAAATAATCACATGTTATACAATTTTATTTCTAAATTTAATGATATAAAAGGTTCAAACAAATTTCAATATTATAATGTAAAAATTAAACACACATAGATTTAAGCAACTACATGATATTAGAATCACATCTTGTATAATAATGAAATCAAATTATACAATGAATATAAAGTGTTATCTTTCGTGAAATTAATTCACGAGAAGAAAAAAAAATCACAATTAAAAATAACGAACTTGAAGCCACGAAAGCAAACCTCAGACTCAACGTTGGAAGTGAGAAAAATGAATTTTTCTTTTTCTTTTTTTTTTGTGTTGTGTCGTTTGTGTATTGCTGATGTTGCGCATAATTTTTTAGTTGTCTTTTTCTTGGTATTGCCGGTCGTCTGTATCTGTATGTTGGGTGTTTTGGTTGCTAATTTTCTCCTTTTCTTTTCGTTGGTGTGTGTCTGTATATCCGTGTGTATGTGCAGGTAGTAGTGTATATAATGTAATGTTGGAAGTGGGGTTTGTGGGGTTTGTGGGTGTATTTAAGATAGTGGGGGTATGCAGGTGGGGTTGAGTGGGAGAAAATGGGTTAGTTTTAGTTTGTTTTTTTTTTTATTATTATAATATAATAAATATTGTTTAGTTATTATTTTTAACTAACAAAAATTGAGTAGCAAATAATAAATTATAAATAATAAATACTAGTTTATTTATTAAACTAAAATAAAAATAAAGCATATCTTTTTTTTGTTATTTTTAAATCTTTTAAAATAAACTCATTAAAATAAGATGAAATTAAAATATTTAATTTAGACATAAAAGAAATATTTAAGGAATAACAATAAATAAAAAAATAGTGTAAAACTTTATGTTCGGTCAAAAATTACGTGTCTACAGGTGTATGCAAAGTTGCTTGTTGATATTTGGATGTCATCCTTTGATCCTCTTGAGTTGACATGCCTCATTGAAATAATGTTTTGAAAATTGTATGAGTGTTGATAGTTCACAGGTCTGTAAATATATTGTTAGGTGTTGCTTGATGACAATCAAATGTCTAAGTTGAGGGTGTTGTTGTTCCGGCATTAGATGGAACATTTGATACATTTAACTATGAATAAATGCTAGTTTTGAAGCAACAACAGTGTCTTTTAATAATTTTTCTATTGTGTTATACAAGAAATCACTCAAAAAGGAAAAGGAAGCAAATTGAAGCTATGTTTAGCAAAAGAGAGCCTTAACTTTTGTTAGTGAATCTTTATTCAATGAATGCGATTATATTCTTTATTTCAATTATCATGAGTGACTAAACCCCACAACTAAGGGTTGTGAAATCCATGACGACTTGACCTAATCAAGGATTCTTTTACAAAGTAAATTTTGTATTGTGATTGTATACCCTATTAACTCTTTCGTACTAATCGATTTCTAATGGTTGAAAATACTAGAATCTACCCTAGGTTTGACTTGTTTTAGTAAAATAGGTGTTTACAACTAGGGAAAAGAGTTAATAACAAGGATTTGAGACTCAAAGCTCATCTAATGGTTTATGTTGTACTAAGATCAACAAACTCGGGTAATTGTCATTGATTTGAAATAAAAACGTTAATTCGAGAGAATAAAAGTGACTTGTATTTATATGTAGCATGAGTTTGATAAACTGGTATACTAGCATTATAGATTGACATTTTGTATTAATCCAAAATAAGGCAAACAGCCTGGTGAACACAATCCTGGTTATTTTGTCTATAAATTCTCTGTTTAAGTGATACTAGTATGCATACACGCGCAACTTATTTAAAATATAATAATTTTATAATTAATAATAACAACTAAGAATTATTATTCACGTAGTGATATATTTAAATAATACTCTCTCCGTCCCATATTAGTTGATCATCTTACTAAAAATAGTTGTCCCATATTAGTTGTCCATTTACTAAATCAAGAAAGAATTAATTAATTTTTTTGTATACTACCCTTGCAAATAGTTCTTTTCGAAAGTGTTCACATTTATTTGTAAAATTCCTAAGAATTTTTTTAAGGGGTAAATTAATAAACATATCTTCTTTTTATGATTTCTTAATATGTGTGTAGAAAAGAAAATGATTAACTAATATGGGATGGGAGAGTAATAATAGAAATCATTAGCTTATTTATTAAAGCACATTAAATTAATATTATTACTGTGCAATTTAATTTTATAATATTTAAATATAATTTCTATAGTTATATCAGCTACACTTTTAATTTTATAATATATTATGTTAAAAAATTTCTAAGAATAATATTAATTTATGATTATTTTATTTTGATCAAACATCAAATACTTCAAACATTTTTACGTTTTTTTCCTTCATTCTTCTTATGTCGTTTGAATTTTTTTCTATGTTAACGATTAACTAATTCATAATTTCACATGAAATATTTAATATCATAAAATTAAGGGAAAAGGGTCAAAAATGCCCTTAAACTATGCGAAAGGAATAAAAATGCCCTCCGTTTGTAGTTTGGTCCAAAAATGCCCTTCCCATCAATACTTTGATCCAAAAATGGCCTTATTGTTATTTTGGGTAAAAAATGCTCATTTTTTCAAATAAATATATTATTTATTTTCTTTTTAACACATTCTTTTTCTAATAATATTTTTTTAAATTAGCAAATGTTTATCTTACTTCAATTCAGCAAAAAATAAAAATGAAAATATTTCTTATTTTATTATAATTATTTTTTATCGTTATATAAATATAAATTAATGATGGATATACAATGATCTTATACATATGACATATATTATTTGTCGAAAGGGTACATGAAGTTTTTCTATTTTAATTGATAAGCTGAGATTAAGAAGAAAAATAATATTTCCTACATTTTTATTTGTTAAAGTGATTTTAAAAGAAAGAAAATAAGAACATGGTTTTTAGTAATATTTTAATTAAGAAGAAAATGTGTTTAAAAAGAAAAAAATAATATACTTATTTGGAAAAGTACATTTTTGACCTATTTAGTAAAACATAGGGGCATTTTTGGACCAAAATATTGACTGCAAGGGCATTTTTGAACCAAAGTATTGACGAAAGGGCATTTTTGAGCCAAACTATAAACGGAGGGCATTTTTGTTCCTTTCACATAGTTTAAGGGCAATTTTGACCCTTTTCCCTAAAATTAATTGACATGTAGTTACATCTAACATATGTTTTATTCAAAATATTCTTTACTATTTATAATTTAAAAAATGATTTAAAGGTAAAACTAATCTTAGTTAATACAAACACTATATAAGATTTTCTCAATGTGTTTATTAGATATTTTAAATTTTGATTTGAACTATATTAAAAAGATATGAATTTTCTAAAGAATTTAATGAAACTTCACTAAAATAGGGGATAAAATAATATAATAGTTATACATTACATCATATGATGCCATAGCCGTATAAAATTATTAAATTCAACATTAAACTAAACAAAATCCCTCACTCAAATCACATAAAAAAAGTTATTCATTATTAATTTTCACTCATGTTTTAAAATTAAACTAAGTATTACTTCATCAACTCATGTTTTAAAATGAATTATTTATTTTATTATCTAATCTACTTTATATTTTTTCTTCTGGAAAAATTGATAAAGGAAAAGTATAACGTACTCTCTAATACAATGCCGTTAATTTATTGTTGTTGTTTCTTAAAAAAAAAATAGATCAATGAAATTCTTTACAATTTGTTTAGAATAGAGAGTGCAACTGAAAGTTTTAAAAATGTCTTCTTCTTTTTAAAGTGAATTGCAATAACTGTATTATTAGAAGAAAAAATATGATTATGTTGTTGGATACTCAGTTATTCTTTTTGCAAGATAATTAAGAAATACATTTTTCTTAATTTTTTTAATGAAAAATAACAAATTTTTTTAGAAGTGGGAAGGTAGTGGGAGGTTTTAAAATTGTTTCTTTAAGTTGTGATGGATAATAATAACTAATTTAGATTAAGGATAAAATAGAAAAATAAAATTATTTAATTGGGTAATCAGTTTTTTTTTTGCACGTTTAATTTAAATACTACTTTAATTTTATTTTCTTAATAGAAACTTTTACAATTTGCTTAGAACTTTTACAATATTTGACAGCCAATAAAAAATACTCTATTTAAGAAAAAAATGAAAATGAAATTAATTAGATGGATATTAAGTTTTTTTTCCAAGTAAATTTAAAATACAGATTAAATATTTCTAAAAATAATAATTTTATAATGCATTTTGCTATATAACAACATAACTATATAAAAAACAAAGATCCTTCTTATCTACAATAATCAAATTCTTGGCATATTGAAATGTACAAATAATATAAACTGCTATTAATGTCTGGATTTTCAAAGTCTAGGTCCTGATAAATTGTGTTTTCCAAATAATTTTTAATTTCTATTCAGTAAAACAAATATGTACATACAATTAGGCAATTAGGTCACTTGTGTTTTAAAATTTGCACTTGAAACATTAAATCATATTGAATTAATTATAAATACTCTACCTATTTCAATTTATATGACATACTTAAATTTTTTTGGTAAAACATACTTAGCTTTTTAGTTAGTATAAAAAAGAGTGACATATTTCATTATTTGACAAATATTCAATTACACCTCTACATTTTGTTCATGTTGGGTCTCAATCATTTGTCAAAAAGAAAAGTATACTCTTTTTTAACTTTTAAGGGTAAGTCTTCTTATATTTCTTGAACTTATTCCTGCTCAGTCAAACTACATTCTATAAATGTCACGATCCAGACCGTCATGATTGACACCCACACTAATCCTCCGGTGAGAAACTGTCAAGAACTGCTCTGGGTCGTCTCTTCTCTCTAGAACGAGATTTTGCTGAAAATAATGATGTTGGGGTTTTTCCCCGACTTAATTCACGACTGGCCCGCCACGGTGGACCCCATCCCGCCACAGCGGCTCCTCCCCGACGACTTGTACGGAGACAGAAGCTCGGAATTTGAGTTTCAAGCTCCCATTTCACAACACACCTTCAAACCGAGACGTTCAAAAACTACCCTTCCACGCCAAGATCAGTTTCGGGAGTTCTACTCGCCTGAATTCGATTTCGTAAAGTCGTACATGCTCCTTAACGTCTTGGTTATCCACTCATGTGATCAAATTCATAATCAAGCCCCTCGTATATTACCAGATTTCTCTAGACCTCACCTGACTCAGATTTCGTCCATGTCTGGCCTAGGCTAGAAATTTCCAAGTCACTACTCAAAAGTTTTCTGACCCAAATTATTTCCCTATTGGCTTTTCCATAATGACGAAAACAAGTCGTTACAATAAATTATAAAGAAGTGAATAGCAATTATTATCTTATTTTCTAATGCAATATGCACAATAGGAGAAACTTTATAAAATTAAGAAAACTAATTATCAAATAATATTTTAGTGGGATTCAACTATTGAAATTGGTTACTAACAACTTAAAAATATAACATGATTAAAGTGAATTTGTGCTCCTTTGATATTAGCAAGTGACATAAGGCCCTTATGAGAAAAAACAAAATATGGGAGTATCGATTTGAGAGATCATAAAAATTCAACTCAAATTAGTGGTTAAAAAAAGTTGTTTTTATGATCCAAAAAAAATAGTTGCTCCATTTAAGCAAATCAATATAAATTACCAATAAGGATTGTGCTGGAGTGGTAAGTACTTTTTCATCCTTAACCAAGAGGTCTCGGGTTCAAGCCGCCTTGGATACGGAATCGCCTTTGTTAGGGAGCACTTTACCCCAATGTGGGATTTTCCGGCGCCAATTCGAATTTAGTTAGGCTCCAATGTGAATACCGAACACCGAATGGAAAAAAAAAATCAATATAAATTGCAGCAATACTTAAACACAGTCAAAATACCTATTCATGAATCTAAATAATTTGATCTCAAGATAACCTCTTTAAATTATAAACATTTATATATATTGATTTCTCATTGGATTATTTAGTGGGTCTTATTAATAACGTATTTTATATAACTAATTAAATATAATAATGTATGAATGTAATCAAGTTTTATCAAATATGGAAAATGATACCGTTATAGTATTTGCGTAAAACTCTAAACTGATGTAACAGTAGTTATTAATCATGCCACAAATTTTTCTTTGATGTCTTAAATAATCATTAATAACATTTGCTAAAATAGACTTCTTAAAAAAATAGAGTTATCTTAAATGACATCTAAATTATACATAACAAACATTCAAAACAGAGTGTTAGTTAATTTTAAGACTTTGAAGTTTCTTAGATAGTTAAATTTTATTAAACACATATTACAATTACCCTAAATATCATTCAAATTATAATTTGAAAATCAAAAACTTAAAAATGACACATTAACTAAACACTATAATTATATAAAAAAAAATCAGTAAAATGCAAACATATTGAGACACTTAAAAAGGACAAAAGTTATCTAGTTATGCACTTAATCAAATTGTATCTGATTCTTCAAAAAATTATCTAGGCAACCATGAAAAAATTCAAAAACAAAATGGAATGAGAAGAAAATTAACAAAGTAAAGTAAGAGATGCGATAAATATGAATTACTCTCAGTTGAACTATATTAATTGTTACAATTTTCTTACTTCAAAAATACATTTTTATTTTATTTTGTTAGTTAAAATTATTTTCTAGTTCAAAGTCATCAAAAGAAAATATCGTTAAACCTCTTTTTGATTATAAAAGTTTAATGACCTGTTCCCGTCGTTATAGATAAGTCAATGGGGAAAAATTTTGGGCCGGAAAACTTTTTGGTAGTAACTTGGAATTTTCCAACCTAGTCTAGATTTGGACGAAATCGGAGTCAGGGAGGTTTAAGGACATCTGGTAACAAATGGGATATCTAATTATGATTTTGATCATGAGTAGATAGCTAAGACGTTATGGAACCCGTATGACTTTAAAGGAATCAAATTCGGGTGAGTAGAACTCCCGAAACTGATCTTAGCATGAACATATATTTTCTGAGTGTCATGGGAAGAAGATGTGTTGAGAAATGGGGGTTTGGAACTCTTAAATTAGCTCATTGTTTCCGTGCAAGCCGCCAAGGCGGGATTTTCCCGTCAGGGTGGGGCCACTGTAGAGGGATGAGGTCCGCTATGGCGAGACAATCGCGACTTAAGTCGAAAATATACCCCAAAAATGTCATTATTCTGCAATTTTCATTTTTGAGAACTAGGAGACGACCCCAGACGATTGAGTTCTTGACAGTTTACCACGAAATTTGGTGCTAAAGGTAAGGTTTTCGCTCCCCAAAATTTGAACGATTATGGATGGTGGAAAAACCCCTAGCTGCACCTTAGGGTCATAATTTGGGTCTTGGGTTATTGGGTTTGTCATGATCCGGGGAAATTAGACCTTAATTATTGATCCCCATATTGAATTGTTTGTTTGTAGACCTAGAGCAAGCGGAAAGAATCCAAAAAGGGAATAATTAAGTTTCTTAGGAGGATTCAAGCTTTGTTCGAGGTAGGTGATGGTTTGATTTCCTATTTGTGTGATGAATGTCGATTAATTGCGATATTGTATGCATGCGTGTATGCGAAGAATGAAAATGTGGAAACGAACTTAATGAATTGATTATGAACAATGGATGCCATGAACTTGTGTACTTGACTATATGATTTGAGTATTGTACATTATGTATGTGATTGTGATTGTGGTTGTATTGATTGGGATCGAATGTCACGTACCGACATGTGCATTGGATCGGATGTCACGTTCCGACACACAAACTGGGATTAGATGTCACCTACCGACATACATATTATATTGGGTGTCACGTTTCGACAAACTAACTTGGATCAGGTGTCATGATCCGGCACACTAATAGTTTGGGTATGGGTTCCATGAGAGGACCATTGAATTCTTATATTTGTTGGTATTGAGAAGGTGGAATTGTACATTGCTCCTGAAATGATAACTGATATGTGTTACGTATATGTGTGCTTATTATATTGTGATTGTCTTCGTATATTGTGCTTATGGGGTAGCCGCGTGATCCTACCAGTACACTGTGGTTGTGTACTGATACTGCACTTGCTCTTTCTTTATTGAGTACAGGGCATCTTCAGGCGGCTACTGACAGACCTCAGCTAGGTGACTATTGAGCGTGACCGGATTCAAGGGTGGGTTAGTTCTTTGAGGCTACCATGGATCTCTCTTGTTTAAGTCCACTCTTTTCGGACTCAGACTATTTGTTTACGGTATTTTTTTTAGTTTTTGGGGTTGTGCCCCCTTTTCTTAGACTTGTTAGTTCATCAGAGTTATGGTACAATAACTTTCAAGTTCTAGGAGTTATTACCACAGTTGTTGTTAGATGTTAGTTGAGCTTCCGAAGATTATGGGGACTCCGTATTAATTATATAGTTATTTAAATCTTTTTCCGTAGTTTTAAATGTGTAGTACTTGGGTTAAGTTGATTAGTTGGGCTGTAGTTTTGATTCTCCCACCAGAGGGTTAGTGTGGTTTCCACTCACGATGGTCTGGGTCGTGACAAAGTTGATATCAGAGCCCTAGGTTCGTTGATCTCATTGTACCAAAATGAGTCTAGTAGAGTCTTGCAGAATGGTACGAAGACGTTCGTACTTTTCTTCGAGAGGCTATAGGACTTTAGGAAAAACTCACTTCTTTCTACTCCTTCGTGCTATGACTTGAATCCAATTGGTATCTGGGTGATACAAATTGGTATCTTTCCTCCTTCACTCTATGGTCTGAACTAGAGCAACAATAGTGGTAACACCATCACTAGCAAGAGAGGATGTGTATAGACTACCGACAGTTGAATAGAGTCACCATTTAGAATAAGTATTCACTGCCTCAGATAAATGATCATTTTTAGGGTGCATCAGTTTTCTCTAAGATTGATCTAAGGTCTGGCTTTCATCAGTTAAAGATTAGGCATGAGGATATACCAAAAATGACATTTATGACCCGCTATGGGCGCTATGAGTTTCTAGTTATGTCGTTTGGGTTGACAAATACGCCTGCAACTTTCGTGTGTTGGATGAATGGTGTGTTCAAAACATTTCTTGATTCGTTTGTTATAGTATTTATTGATGACATTTTGGTTTATTCAAAAAGTGAGGGAGAGCATGCCGACCATCTTCGTATTATTCTGGGTGTTCTTGGGAAATAAAAGTTGTATGCAAAATTTTCCAAGTGTGAATTTTGGTTGACTTTGATTTCCTTTTTGGGACATGTAGTTTCAAGGGAAGGGCTAATGGTAGATCCCCAAAAGATTGAAGTAGTCTGGAATTGGATCCGACCTATTTCTGTGACTGAAATTAAGAGTTTTGTGGGGCTCGCTAGCTATTATCATCGCTTGTGAAGGGATTAAAGTTAGATTTTCAAATTCAAGTTTATAGGTGACAACATTCAAGAAGTTTTGATAAGGGATGGCTAGATAATGAACACCATTACTTTGGAAAATGCATTTAGTATTGTTGTCATAAAATGTATGAGTTGTTTAGCGAATGATGAAATTAAGTTATACCAATTGAGGTTAAAAGCACTACTACGATTTCATGGATTGATTGTATATCAAAGAAGGTGAGGTGTCTGATGTAGTGATGACTGGTACTATTCTTGTCTGTGACCGGATGGCTACTGTTTTTTTATCCAAGTTCTACTTATGCATACGTGTCAGTTCAGTTTGTCTTGGGATTTGACGTGGTTTGTGATGTGCTTGATGCCCACATACATGTTTCTACCCCAGTTGAAGAGTCAGTCATAGTCACCCATGTATATCGTGTTTTTCCTGTTGTGTTTATGGTTTTTCAAATTTGAGTTGATTTGGTTATGCTGGATATGACTGACTTGATATAATCTTAGGCATGACTTGGTTGTGCCCCTATTATGTTGTGCTTAATGGTAATGCTAAGTCGGTAACTCTAGAGATCCCGGGTAGGGAAAAGTTAGAGTGGGAAGGGGGTACAAGCCTAAGTCAGTTAAGGTCGTATCTTTCGTGCGGGGTAGGAAACTGGTGGGGCAAGGTTATTTGGCTTATTTGGCTCATATTTGGGATGTTGAGGTTGAGTCTTCCTCTATTGAGTCTATTCATGTAGTGTCTGAATTTAGAGGAATGTTTCCTACTGATTTGCATGGTATGCCTCCGGATAGAGATATAGATATCTGCATTGATTTGGAAACTGACACTCACTCCATCTCCATTCCTCCTTATCGCATGGCTCTGGCAGAATTGATAAAGCTTAAAGCTCAAATCCAGGAGCTTTTTTATAAAGGCTTCATCTATCCTAGTGCTTCCCCGTGGGGTGATCTTGTCTTGTTTGTTAAGAAGAATGAGGGTAGTATGAGGACTGGTGATTTTATCTTAAGCCATAAAGGAGTGGATTGATACCGGAATAGCAAGCTTATGGATAAATAAAGTCCCATTGAGTATACTTGAGTGAAGACAATTGAAGATTTTAGTAAGAAAGTGTGTATAAAATTGGGTTAGTCATTTGAATTTGATGGGTATACCTGAGTTGAGATGTCATGTCGATGAAAAGGTTGACTTCGTAGTGATAGCTAGGGCTAACTAAGCATAATGGTAATAAGAGTTCGTGATGGATTGTGATGGGATGCAACTATATAATAAGATTATTGGTTAAGCGAAATTTGTACAGTAATTACAACTTGTGAGTATCTAAGGTTGTGGTTTTCTAATATTTGGTGAGTAACGTGGTTGTTTGGAAAGTTGAAGAGATGGTGGGATGTAGTACAACCTTTAGAGAGAGGCGAGAGGAAGAATATTTGACTTGATTGCAAAGGCTAAAAAGGTATCTTCCGAGGGGTAGATAATTGGGTTCAGAGACACGTGATTTCATTCGTTTTGTTGTGTCTATGGTAATAGTGTGACAAGTCCATCAGATTGGTTAAAAAATATTAGAAAAGACTTGAGAAATAAGGGTACTGATATTATCTCGAGTGTGATGATAAGTGCTTTGTTTTGTTTTTAGTTTAGTAATGAGTACGATTGAATTGTTAGCAAAAGATATGGTAGGATCGATGGAGATGCGATCAATGATAAGCGAAGCTCCATGAATTCATAAAAATCTTCAAGGTATAAGCTAATGTCGATATATAAGAGGAATGTGTTATACGGTTGAATTTACAATTCAAATTTTTCATTTTAAGTCTACAATTCAAATTGTATCAGGTATTGAGCATTTGAAAGGACTTACACGTGGACTGAGTCATAAAGTAGATTATTGTTGATTGTTAAAGTACCTAAGAAAGGTTTTCATTTAAAAAGTGTTGGTATAGAGTAAGGTAAATGGTCGAAGTGGTGATGGTGGTTGTTAGTATTGAGAGTGTGGGCTTCATTGGAAGGATGTGAAGAGTATGTGGAGTCAAGTGAATGGAAATGGCTGGTATCGACTCTTCAGAGAAAAACCTTTAGTGTTATTCGATAAATTCTTATGTGACCATCTATTTCATTTTGTACATGGTTGTGATATGATGCACTAGATATGCTCACACGTGTTTTTCACTTTTGTGGGTGGATCCCTAATTGTGGATCAGGTGTACCGATCCTGCGATGATCTCTTGGTTGAGTGGGATGATTTGGAAAGACGTGGTTATTTCAAATGACTTATGTGGTGTTGCCTTGGAGTTATTAAAGTATTTCAGTGGGTCTACATGTACCACCTTGCTTATGAGAGTTTATAGAAGAGCTACCATGCGTATCTATGGTTGTCCGACAATCTTAATATTCATCTACTCGTCAAGGTCATGTATTGATTATGTGTGGTTGAATGTGGGGATCATTTGGTCCAATTCTACTGTTCTTAAGAGGTAATCTACAATTACTAAATATAGCATTTTGATAGTGTTGTTGGAGGGTTTGTATGCTCGGATATATCCCTCGATAAGTATCTAATGTCTAAAGATTAATTTTTTTATAACTTAAGCTCATTGAAATTTATGTTGTGAGAAGGAGATGTTGATAAGAACTATGATAGTTTGAGTATTATGAGTGTGTGTTGATTGGTTCAGGTCCACCTCTAATTGTAGCGAATATTGATTTAGAATTTTATCATGCTTATGTGAGAAAGGATTAGTCCTGATGATTGTGTCAAGGTCCTTGATAACATGGGGCAGACGTGTGTACGAGCAACTTTGGTGGTTATTGAGAATAGCTTTTGGGGTTAGTTAAGGTTACGTACAACAATATTTATCACTCGAGTATTGAGATGACTTCATTGATGCACGGTATAGGAGGGGATGTAGGTCTCCCAGTGGTTGGTTTGATGCAATTGAGGCGGGCCCTTTTGATGAGAATCATTAGGAAATGCGAAATTGATGTTCTAGAAGCTCAGAACATGCATAAAGAGTATGCAGACCGGAAGGTCAGATATTACGAGTTTATGAGGAGGAGCCTATAGCCATTCTAGATAGGAAAGTTCGCAAGTTTAGGTCAAAGGATATTGTATCTGTCAAAATCCAATGGAAGCATCGTTCAATTGAGGAAAAGACTTGGGAAACCGAGAAGGACATGCGAGATAAGTATCCCCAGCTATTCGACGATTTAGATTCTATTCTACTCTTGGTTTGGCCTGTTTTTCCTAGTTTGTCACTCAGGGACAAATGATGGGTAAATTGGTATGTATTGTCACGATTTGTTCTCGTCGTTATAGAAAAGCCAATGGGAAAAAATTTTGGGCCGGAAAACTTTTTGGTAGTAACTTGGAATTTCCCAACCTAGTCCAGATTTGGATGAAATTGGAGTCAGGAAGGTTTAGGGAAATTTGGTAACAAATGGGAGATCTAATTATAATTTTGATCATATGAGTAGATACCTAAGACGTTAAGGAACCCGTACGACTTTACGAAATCGAATTCGGGTGAGTAGAGCTCTCAAAATTGATCTTAGCGTGAACGGGTATTTTCTAAGTGTCATGGGAAGAAGATGTATTGTGAAATGGGGGTTTGGAACTCTTAAATTAGCTCATTGTTTCCGTGCAAGCTGCTCTCCCGCCAGGGCGAGGTCGCTGTAGCGGGATGAGATTCGTTGTAGCGGGACAGTCGCGACTTAAGTCGAAAATAAACCCCAAAAATGCCATTATTCTGCAATTTTTGTTTTTGAGAGCTAGGAGACGACCCCAGACGAGTTCTTGACAGTTTACCACGAAATTTGGTGCTAAAGGTAAGGTTTTCGCTCCCCAATTCTATTTTTTTATCCGTAGAACATAAAATCTTGATTGTATATCGTTGGGGGAGGGTTTTGAACGGTTTTGAATGGTGGGAAAAAACCCTAGTTGCACCTTAGGATCATAATATGGGTCTTGGATTATTGGGTTTGTCATGATCCGGGGAAATTAGACCTTAATGATTGATCCCAATATTGAGATGTTTGTTTGTAGACCTAGAGCAAGCGGAAATAATTCGGAAAGGGAAGAATCAAGTCTCCTAATTCAAGCTTTGTTCGATGTAGGTGATGGTTTGATTTCCTATTTGTGTGATGAATGTCGATTTATTGCGATATTGTATGCATGCGTGTATGCGAAGAATTAAAATGTGGAAACAAACCTAATGAATTGATTATGAACAATGCATGTCATGAACTTGTGTACTTGACTATATGATTTGAGTATTGTATATTATGGATGTGATTGTGATTGTGATTGTGGTTGTATTAATTGGGATTGAATGTCACGTACCGACATATGCATTGGATCGGGTTTCACATTCCGACACGCTAACTAAGATCGGATGTCACGTAACGACATACATATTGGATCGGGTGTCACGTTCTGATACACTAACTTGGATCGTGTGACACGATCCGGCACACTAACAGTTTGGGTATGGGTTCCATGAGAGGATCATTGAATTCTTATATTTGTTGGTATTGAGAAGGTGGAATTGTACATTGCTCCTGAAAAGATACATGATATGTGTTCCATATATGTGTGCTTATTATATTGTGATTGTCTTCGTATATTGTGCTTATGGGGGCAGCCGCGTGATCCTACCAGTACATCGTGGTTGTGTACTGATATTGTACTTTCTTTTTCTTTGTTGAGTACAGGACATTTTCCGGCGGCTACTGACAGACCCCAGCAAGGTGACTATTGAGCGTGACCGGATTCAAGGGTGGTCAGTTCTTTTAGGCTACTATATATCTCTCTTGTTTAAGTCCACTCTCTTTGGACTCAGACTATTTGTTTAGGGTGTTTTGTTTAGTTTTCGGGGCTGCACCCCCTTTTCTTAGACTTGTTAGTTAATCAGAGTTTTGGTACAATGACTCTCAGGTTCTAAGGGTTATTTCCGCATTAGTTATTAGATGTTAGTTGAGCTTTCGGAGTTTATGGCGACTCAGTATTAATTATATAGTTATTTAAACCTGCTTCCGTAGCTTTAAATGCATAGTACTTGGGTTAAGTTGATTAGTTGGGCTATAGTTTTAGTTCTCCTACCGAAGGGTTAGTGTGAGTGTCACTCACGATGGTCTGGGTCGTGACAGAAAGATTCCTACTGAAAGCCTTTTTACTTTTTTTAAGTGAAATTATGGTGCCATTTTACTAAAACTTCCAAGTGGCAGATGCACACAACAAAAATTTGCAGATTATTTGTTTTAAAAGATTCCAAACATAAAATTAAGATATCATAAACATAAGTAAACTAAGTCGATATTCAAATAATTTTGAGAGAGAAAAATAGATAATACGATGCAACAAATTAATAATGGATACTAGAGTATGAATTGAATTATATTTGAGATAGAAAGTAAGCAGTTTATTCCTTATTTTTCTTTTTTTAATATCACAAATTCAATATATTTATAAATCTCTCTTCCATTGATGTGTTTTATTATCTTCATATGAGATTTTAAGTGAAAGTTAAAGAGGAAGAAGCAAAAACAAGAAAAAGAAAATCCCTATTAGAGATTTATTTATGAATATGTAGCGAAAAAGTGTAAGAATTTAATTGAATTTATTTATGAATACGTAGAGAAAGGGTGTATGTGAGCATTTGAATAGTTTTAGATAACCATTACTAAATTACAAAAAAAATGATTTGACATTTTTTATTATTATTATTATTATTATTACGTGAGCTAATTTGGATTCTCTATTTTACATTTTTTAAATTTCAAATTTTAATTTTAATTTTTCTGTTTACAATTCCACCACTGGAAAATTTACTTTTTTATTTTTTAACACATATTTTTAAAACTAATCGTACAAAGAAACATATTTATATTATTATTATTATTATTATTATTATTATTATTATTATTATTATTATTATTATTCGAATTAAAAATGTGTATAACTTCCCACACTTCTCAATTCAAAATTTGAATAATCTATCTCTCTTCTATCGATAATAGGAGAAGTAAAAGTGACACATGCCAGCACCACAAAAAAAATCAGATTTTTAATTAAAATAAGTTACATGTAAGTAAAAGTGACACATGTCAGCATGACATAAAAAATAGATTTTTAATTAAAAATAGTTACATGAAATATGATTAAATAATAAATAACTATTAAATTAATAATTACATGTTATAGGATTAAACAATGAAATACTATTTTATTTTTTAAAAACAATTTTAAAAATTAATAGTTTTAAAACTTACTTAAATTAACTTTTATTAAAAGAATTCTATTACTTTATAACTTAAAAAAGTGGAAAAGAAAAAAGAAACTAAAAAACGTAGTGCATCAGGCATTTCAAATAAATAAATTAAAAAATCTGCCCACTGATTTTTTTTCTTTAAAAACTGTTAAATAAAGCTATTGATTTTGCTTCATTCATTAGCAGTAATGCTCTGTCAGAAGTACAATTTTCAGGAAGTAAATATACTTGGTGGAATGGAAGGATTGAGGAAGCTTGTATATTTAAAAGATTGGATAGAATTTTGGTGAATCATGAGTTCTTGGAGGTGTTTCCTGCGTCTGAGGTACAACATCTCATCCGGCAGGGATTAGATCATGCCCCACTTCATATGAGCTGCAGCACAGATGAAGTTCCCATAAACAAGCCTTTCAGATTTATGAACTTTTGGAGCAAGCATCAACAGTTCAAGAAAATTGTAGAGGATAGCTGGAAAATTGATTTTGCGGGTAATCCATTTCTTGAACTTCATGTTAAAATGAAGAATGTTAAGAAAGCATTATCCACATGGAGTAAGGAAGTTTTTGGAAATGTTTTTCAACAAATTGCTACGTTGGAAGACATTATTAAGGTAAGGGAGGCGCAGCTACAAATACATACATCTGCAGATAACAGGGCAGCATTAAGTAAGGTTGAAGCGGACCTAAAGAAATATCTGGGATTAGAGGAGGAGTTTTGGAGACAAAAATCGGGAATGAAGTGGTTCAAAGAAGGAGACATGAATACTAAATTTTTCCATGCGTATGTAAAAGGGAGAAGGAAAAAACTTCATATTCCTGAAATAACCACTGAGCAGGGAGTGGTATTGAAATCCAATAACGAAATTGGAAATGCAGCAGTGGTGTACTTTTGGGACCAGTTTACAGAGGAGTATAGAGCAGAGGATTACACAATGATTGATCATATTCCCAAGTGTATAACATCAGAGGAGAATAAAGATTTGACAAAGCTTCCAGACCAAGAAGAAGTATACAAAGTGGTTTCTGCATTAAATGGGAGCAGTGCTTGCGGTCCAGATGGCTTTACAAGTCATTTTTTTCAATGTTGTTGGGAGATTATAGGGGAAGATATCACAAAGGTGGTGAAAGCATTTTTTTGTGGGCAAGAGTTACCCAAGTTCATAACTCATACGAATTTAGTGTTGTTGCCCAAAAAAGAATCTGTTAAGAGTTTTACAGACCTAAGACCTATAAGTCTTAGTTCTTTCATCAATATGGTTATCTCTAGGATGGTGCATGAGAGGATGATATTGGTTTTACCAAATATTATTTCTCAGAATCAAGCTGGATTTGTTAAAGGAAGGAGCAATACAGAGAATATTTTATTGGCACAGGAGATAATAAGAGATATTAACAGGAGGAACAATAATGTTAATGTGGTGGTGAAGCTAGATATGGCCAAGGCATATGATAGAGTATTCTGGATTTTTCTTACAAAGGTGTTAAGGAAATTTGGTTTTGCAGAAGTGATTATAGATATGATTTGGAGGATAATGTCTAATAATTGGTACTAAGTGTTAGTAAATGGAATTACACATGGTTTTTTCCAATCATCAAGAGGATTGAAGCAGGGTGACCCTTTATCACCTACCTTATTCATTATTGCAGCAGAGGTGTTATCTAGAGGATTAAACAGCCTGCATAGGGATGAGTCTATGAAGGGCTATGGTCTACCGAAGTGGAGTCCGGAGATTAACCATTTATCCTATGCGGATGACACAATTCTATTTGGGTCAGGAGACAGAGGATCAATAATCAAGATGATGAGGATTCTTAGGGAGTATGAGTTGGTGTCAGGACAAAAGGTTAATAAATCAAAAAGTTTCTTTTATCTTCATGATAATACTCCTTTAATAGTAGCTATCAGAATGCGCAGGTTGACAGGCATACGTCAAGGAAATTTTCCTTTTACGTATTTGGGGTGTCCAGTGTTCTATGGAAGGAGGAAATCGAGTTATTGGAACTGGTTCAGAAAATAGCCAAAAGAATCTCAACATGGCATAATAGATTTTTGACCTTTGGGGGGAAATGGATACTTATTAACAATGTGCTCCAATCTATGCCAGTGTATATGCTTTCAGCTTTGAATCCACCCAAAAAGGTGTTAGATCAAATTCACCATATTTTCGCTAAGTTTTTTTGGGAAAACATGGGAGGCATTAAAGGAAAACACTGGGTGGCATGGGGAGATTTATGTTTTCCTAAGGCAGAGGGAGGACTTGGATTTCGATCATTACATGATGTAAACAAAGCTCTTTTTGCAAAACTTTGATGGAATTTTAGAGTTTCCACAACATCACTATGGGCAAAATTCATGTGGAATAAATATTGCAAGAAATTACATCATGTGGTTGTTACAAGCCTGGGTGCTTCACAAGTATGGAGGAAAATGATCATAGTTAGGGAGGAAGTGGAACATGACATCTGGTGGCAAATAAAAGCTGGGA
Organism: Solanum piurae; assembly: GCA_029582685.1. NCBI lineage: Eukaryota > Viridiplantae > Streptophyta > Magnoliopsida > Solanales > Solanaceae > Solanum > Solanum piurae. The sequence continues at coordinate 3,111 of JAJOOO010012523.1, read as the reverse complement.
ACTCCAGCTTTTGGTTTGACAATTAGACCAAGCAAGGAGCTCTATATTATACAGAAGGGAACCTGGCACAAGAGGAGGAACTTGAAGTGAAAGACTTTATCATAAATGGACAGTGGGATGAAGGAAAGCTAAGAAATTTTGTATCTGAGGAGATGGTTGAGCATATAACCCTAAACATCAAACCTAAAACATCGAAGGCTGTCATTGATAAAGCGTGGTGGAGTGGTAACTCGACTGGTCTTTTTACTGTTAAATCAGCTTACCATAGAGTGAGAAGCAAAAAAGCAAAAGAGGAATGGAGAAGACATATGTGGATTAAAGGAATACCTATCAAGATTAGTTTTTTCCTGTGGAGGGTATGGAGGAGGAAAATAGCTACTGATGATAATCTTAAGAAGATGAAAATACCAGTGGTTTCCAAATGTTATTGCTGCAAGAAAGGAGAAATGGAAACAATGACTCACCTTTTACTAACAGCTCCCATAGCCCAAAAGTTATGGAAGCAGTTTGCTTCATGTGCATGTATTATTATAAATGGCTTAAATCTACAACAAGTCATTTTCAAATGGTGGGAGCACGAGGCGCCTAATAAGTTACAACAAATTCTGAAAGCTGTACCAACAGTCATTATGTGGGAATTATGGAAGCGGAGAAATTCTTATAGACATGGAAAGGAAGTAACTTATAACAACATGTACTATCAGTGTCAATTGATATTATATCAGTTAGTAAGGACTAAATTTCCATGGATAAAAGGAATGACCTCCCACTGGCCACAGATGGTAGATACTTTGCAGAATTACAAGCCAACAGTACATTACCAAGTGGTTAGATGGACGAAATCAAGTGACGGGTGGGTGACATGTAATACTGATGGAGCTAGTAAAGGGAACCCAGGGAGGAGCTCATATGGATACTGTATAAGGGACAAGAATGGAGATCTTATATATGCAGAGGCTCAAAGCATAGGTGAAACCACCAACATGGAAGCAGAGGTAACATCAGTATGGAAGGCCTTGCATTTTTGTTTGGCAAAGGATTTAAAGCAAGTGAGATTGGAAACAGACTCACTAGCCTTAAAAAACATGATTAAGAGGAGCTAGAGAATTCCATGGGAGATCGTTGAGAAAGTGGAAGAGATTCAGGAAATAATGCAGCAAATAAATGTACAGGTTTGGCATGTTTTTAGAGAAGCGAATCAGTTAGCGGATTTCATAGCAAATACGGCGATAAATACAGAAAATAAGCAAGTTTTTCAGTACTTTCATCAACTGCCAAGTTTAGGTAAAAAACTTCTTAATATTGATAAACATCAGGTCCCATCAATTAGGATCAAAACAAGGAAAATATACAGCAATAACAACAATCAGCATGTTTAGTTACAACATTGAAGCCACAGGGCTCCACAACTATAATATATACAAGGTAAATTCTATCTATTTTTGGAGCAAAAATGTTGCACAGGAACTACTCCTAAGCTATGACAGCCAGCAAAAAGTGATACAGGGACCAACAAAATTTGAGAGTCAAGGAGCCATATCTGAATCCAAAGAGAGCCAGCTGAGAAATCGAGACGCAGAAGCATGGGAGCAAACCGATCTACTCCTATCCGGCTTCAACTGGAAAACACAAGGTATCAGAAACATAAATAGGGTTGAAAATGATAAAGAGTTTGAAAACATCGTACATAGATCTGCAAAGCTGAAAAATAAGACTCTCACTCCCTGTCAATCTCGGCATGAACCATACCGAAGAGTACACCTGCAAGAAAGAAGATTTCAGTTGAAGAGGAGAGACGGGGACATAATAAGGGAAGGAAACACAAACCTTTTGGAAGCTGAAGATTTACACAACATGATGACCAAGAAGGAGGTTAAGCACTCACAGATGAAGAATCAAAAGTTGATGAACACCATCATCTTCAAACGGTGGACAGAGAGTGAAATGAGGAAGAGGAAGAAGTGGAAAGAGTCAAATGAACAAATTAGGAAACCCTACTTTATAGGGCCTTGTATGAATAACCTGATGGGCCGTTCAGGGGTTTTCTTTGTATGGTGGAGTTTTTGGCCTTTTTAAGGCATAAATAAAATGGACTACATGTCCAAATTAATTTTAAAAAAGAAGAAATATACTTCATTTAAAAAAAAAAAAAACTGATTTCAAATGTGCCTTTTTCAAATTAAGTAACAACCCCACGTAATTTTATTGTAATAAAAATAGTTACTTTTTGAATTTAAATTTAAAGTGGTTACCTACAACTACTCTATCCATTATCTCTATTCTCTCTCTCTATATATACATAAATAAATTTCAGTTAAAAAAAATTAAGGAATCTATTGTTCTTCAACGGTGTAATATTGGAGGGGGGGGGGGGGTGGGGGGGAATAGGTAGCTCATTTGATGGCTAGCCAAACAAAAATTGAATATATTATTTACAAAGAAAAAGAATGAAAGTCCACGAAGAAGAACAATATTTATCAAAGCGAAAATCTGCTGCACATCATGATGATATTTTTAGATCTATAATATCTTATTGTGATTTTTTGGGTTCATTTCATTCAATTTGATTTGTTTCTATCATATTATGTACTTAAATAGTTTAGATCGAATAAATTTATAATCGAGATTAAATTATTCGAGAGGCATTTAACTTTTATTTTTTCTGTAAAAATCAAGAAATGGTTTATTAATTAACTTTATTCTTTTGTGTTTTGCAAATTTTATAAGGTATAAATGTTGGGTTATGAAGGGTGATTAGGGCGTCATGCGGAAGCTTACAATTGCAAATAATATGGTTGATAAATTAGACGACACATAAAACTATACTAAAAGAGATAATATTATTATATGATAGGACCAATTGACCTACATAATTAAAAACTAATAAAAACATAAAAACTATAGAGAGAAAATCTCCCCATAAACAAAACTCTCTAAATGTCTACATTGTGGATACTATTGTGTTATGCTATGAGAATAGAAATCTTCAATTTATAGATCTCCAATTTTTTTCCTAAGGAAAGAATAAACCAAATATGGAAGAATATTATATTTTCCTTTCCGGAAAAGTAAAAACATTTATGGTAATGTTTTGTCTTTTCTTTTAGGAAA
>JAJOOO010012522.1:0-50376 GCA_029582685.1 Solanum piurae | reverse complement strand
TGTTTGTGAGTTTTCTAAAATTATTTAAGAAGTTGACAAAAATTAATAAGTAAACTTCAATATTTTAAGTTCAAATTATTTGATCTTCTCTTTTTGCCCGCCATAATATAATTAGTAATAAATTAATTATAAGGATGTTATAGTGGATTACTTGTCATATTTGTATATTTCATAGTCCTATTACTACAAGCATATTTGCTCCTCATCTTTTCATCATATCTCAAGACTAAATGTGTTTAGATGAAAATTTTGGTAGTGCGATTTGCTTTAGAATGATGAGTGCTGTCTAGATTGACCTTCATGGGGATCCTGAAGCTTCTTGGCTCGTTTTGAGCCCTCGTATAGGATTTGGCTTAACATGGAACTTGGGTGTGGGACCCAGTTTTAATCAAGATGACCTCATATCGAAATTATAATGATTTTGTTGAGTCTAGAATGCCAAATTTAGTGGGGTAGCATATCTAGTAAAGTTTTATCGGGTCCCGAATAAATCAGAAGGTCCGTGAAGAGACTTTAAAAAATAGCAAAATCTGGTGTTGCTTGTGTAGACATTTAGTGTGACACCTCGGATTCAAGAAGGACTAGGAAGGGTCAAGTGGGCAACTCACAAGCCCAAAGGTGGACCATAAAACTCCTCATGGAGCCCCAGACGGGCCGTGAAGAGGACCACAGTCCGATGGAGGGCTCGTGAAGGTGCCCAGGACCTGCTTCGCTGGTTTCCCTCCCACAAAGGGAATTGACGACCCGTGGTGAGCTTCATGCCCCGTAGTGGTGTCCGTGAAAAAATTCCAGAAGATGTCCAGGAGGGTTGCCCTCCCATGACCCCTTTGATTACCCGTGGTGAGCCTCACGAGGCGTGAAGGTGATCGTGGAGGATGGCCAGCCTTCAGGGTCATTGCCCAAGGACCACGGTGGCCACAACGGGTCGTGGTCCCTTACACGATCCGTGTAAGTTGTCGTCGGGTGGTCGTGTCAGCTGTAAGTCAGGGTTTTTTTCTAATTATTCTATCTTGATACTATGTCGTTTTTCCCTCTTTTAGAACCCTTGTATAAGTGTTTTTAACCCACCCCAAAATTCACCAATTGAAATCATTCTCTCAAATTTACAAAGAAGAACAAGTCTTCCTCTCCAAAATATTTCTCTCTCTAGAAAGCTTGAAGAAGAAGGGTTCAACCTAGGGTTTCAAGTCAAGTCTCTAATTCCCCCATTAAAGGCAAGCTTTTGGCATTGAGGTATTATAGTTTTCATCCATAGAGTTCCCAACTTCTCCAGTTTTCAAAGTTAGAAATCCCCAATTGAGTTATGGGTTTTCTCGTATGTTATGAGTTCTCTTAATTATTGATTTAATTGATTGATCTATGATCTTTTATGCATGAATTGAGTTAATATCATGTTTTTATGATGGACATGATGATACCCCATGAACCCATGTAATTCTAATGTTTTCCAAGTTATGATTATATGATGTGGGTTTTGAATTATGAAAGAAGAGTTTATGAAATTAAGCATGTTTTCATGAAATTTATGTAATTGTTTTAAGGATTCTTTGAGAGTGAAGTATCAATGTTGTGATTTGTTGTGTTGTGAAAGGATTTTTCATACACACATGAAAGCATGATTTTTGAAAGGACATTCTCACATAAAGGATTCTTAGGGTTGAAAGGTTTTCTCAACTACACTTGGAATCAAAGATTTAAGGAGCTATTCTAATGAAACCTAGCTTGGATTGGTTATTGAATGATACATTTCCATGGATACTACATGACTTAGCTTGGATTGACAATATGACGTGCCCTTCCATGGATAATAAAGACAAGTATGCATAATTGACTATTCCGTGGAAATTACTCTTAACACCGATCGTATATTGAGATGGAAGCTCTCCCGTTAGTAGAGGTTGAGTTTCTAGAAGCAATATCTTTGTCCCTTAACTATGTTCAACCATAGGCTGTTGTCTTATCTAGACTTTAGCTAGTGGATCCACCTAAGCTAGAAGTTCATGGTCTTACCTTGGAAAAGTAGGACATCCCTTTTTCGGTATGGGAGACACCGGATTCCATGTTATAGCATACATGGTCTCTATGTCAGTTAAAAGGTAATTCCCCACAATAATGAACTAAGGTTACTTTTATATGTATCTCATGAACGTTTTGAACTCCTCGATACCCAACTTATTCCTCCTTATAAAATGGCTCTGGCGGAACTTAAGGAGTTGAAGGAGAAGTTAAAGGACTTATTGGATAAGGGTTTCATTCGATCGAGTATCTCTCTATGGGGTGATCCGGTGTCGTTTGTTAAGAAGAAAGATGGTTCACTCCGTATGTGTATTGATTATCGGGAGTTGAACAAAGTGACCATCAAGAACAAGTATCCTCTTCCGAGAATAGATGACTTATTTGATCAACTTCAAAGGGCAAGTTATTTCTCTAAAATTGACCTCCGTTTGGGTTATCACTAATTGAGGGTGAAAGAGGAAGATATTCCAAAAACGGCTTTTAGAACTTGATATGGTCATTATGAGTTCTTGGTTATGTCTTTTGGTTTGACTAATTCCCCGACAACGTTTATGGATTTGATGAATAGAGTGTTTAGACAATACCTTGATATGTTCGTAATTGAGTTCATAGATGATATTTTGATCTATTCGAGAACTGAGAATGAGCATATTGATCATTTGAGGATTGTATTGCAAATTCTCAAGGACCAACAACTCTATGCAAAGTTTAGTAAATATGAGTTTTGGTTAAGTCCGTAGCTTTCCTTGGCCATATAGTTTCAAGCAAGGGTATTGAGGTAGATCCAAAGAAGGCAGACGCGATCAAGAGTTGGCCTAGACCTCTATCACCGACAGATATTAGAAGTTTCTTGGGTTTGGCCAATTATTATAGAAGGTTTGTTGAGGGGTTCTCCTTCATTGCTTATCCTTTGATGACTTTGACTCAAAAGAAGGCCAAGTTTATAAGGTCCGAAGCTTGTGAGAAAAGTTTCCAAGAGTTGAAAGATAGACTTACTTCCGCTCCGGTGTTGACCTTACCGGAAGGTACGGATGGCTTTGTGGTATATTGTGATGCCTCTAGAGTTGAATTGGGATGTGTGCTCATGAAAAATGGTAAGGTAATTTCTTATGCTTCAAGGCAACTAAAGGTTCATGAGAAGAACTATCCTACCCACGATCTTGAATTAGCGGCGGTGGTATTTGCCTTAAAGATTTGGAGGCATTATTTGTATGGGGTCCATGTTGATGTGTTTACCGATCACAAAAGTTTGCAATATGTGTTTACCCAAAAAGATCAGAATCTTCACCAAAGAAGGTGGCTTGAGTTATTGAAAGATTATGATATGAGTGTTCTCTATCACCCCGATAAAGCAAATGTGGTGGCGGATGCCCTTAGTTGGTTATACATGGGTAGTGTTGCACATGTTGATAATGAGAGAAAAGAGTTGGTTCGAGATGTTCATAGGTTGGCCCAATTGGGAGTTTAACTAGTGGATTCCACCAAGGGTGGTATTATGGTCCATAATGGTTCTGAATCGTCTTTTGTGGCCGTTGTTAAAGAAAAACAATGTCTTGATCCGACCTTAGTATAATTGACAGAAGCGGTACTAAAGAAGTCTGTAGAGGCTTTATCCCAAGAGGGAGATGGTGTCCTAAGGTACCAAGGTCGATTGTGTGTTCCGAATGTCGATGACTTGAGGCAAAGGATCTTGTCAGAAGCCCATAGTTCTCGGTATTCTATTCACCCGGGAGCCACAAAGATGTATCGTGATTTGAGGAAGACCTATTGGTGGAATGGGATGAAGAAGGATATTGTTGGATTTGTGGCTAAGTGTTCTAATTGCCAACAAGTGAAAGTTGAGCATCAGAGACCGGGAATTTTATCCCGAGATATTAACATTCCTACTTGGAAGTGGGAAGATTTGAATATGGACTTCATAGTAGGGTTGCCCCGAACTTGGCATCTATATGATTCGATTTGGGTTATAGTAGACCGAATGACGAAGTCGCCCATTTCATTCCTGTCAAGGTTTCATATACGGTGGATGATTATGCTAAGTTTTATTTGAGAGAGATAGTAAGGTTGTATGGAGTGCCCTTCTCCATTATCTCCGATAGAGGTACTCAATTTACTTCACAGTTTTGGAAATCTTTCCAAAAGGGTCTTAGCATGAAAGTTAAGCTTAGTACAACTTTTCACCTCCAAACTAATGGGCAAGCGGAAAGAACAATCCAAACATTGGAAGATATGTTGAGGGCGTGCGTGAAAGATTTCAAGGGAAATTGGGATGACCATTTACCTTTGATAGAATTTGCCTATAATAATAGCTACCATTCGAGTATTGGTATGGCTCCGTTTGAGGCTCTTTATGGTAGGAGGTGTAGATCCCCTATCGGATGGTTTGAGGTAGGTGAGGTTACTTTGATGGAATGGTTTGAGGTGGGTGAGGTTACTTTGATATGACCCGTGTTAGTTCATGAAGCTATTGAGAAAGTTCGACTCATTAGAGAGAGGTTGAGAACCGCCCAAAGTCGAAAAAAGTCTTATGCGGATGTTAGAAGAAGAGACCTTGAATTTGATGTGCTTGATTGGGTTTACTTGAAAATCTCACCCATGAAGGGTGTAATGAGGTTTGGTAAGAAAAGGAAACTTAGTCCCCATTTTGTAGGCCCATATCAAATTTTGAGACGTGTTGGTAAGGTTGCATATGAGCTTGATTTTCCAAATGAGTTGGCATAGGTGCATCTGGTTTTACATGTCTCTATGTTGAAAAAGTGTGTTGGAGATCCAACATCCATAATTCCCCTAGAAGGGTTAGAAGTGAAAGAGAACCTTTCTTATGAAGAAGTTCCGATTGAGATCTTAGATCGGCAAGTTAAGAGGTTGATGAATAAAGAGGTTGCTTCCGTTAAGGTGTTATGGAGAAACCATCTAGTTGAGGGTACCACTTGGGAGGCTGAGGCCGATATGATATCCCGATATCCTCATCTCTTTCCTCTTATTCTAGCTTGAGGTAATGATTTCCTCTTGTTTTGCTTATGTTTGAAGTCATGAGTGTTTTATGTGTTTCCACGATTTCCTTAAATTTGCATGTTCATGAAAAAGCTTAAGTTTTTGAAAGAATTGGCTTTTATTATGTATTTTCCTCATGTTGATGAGTATAAGTTGCTTATAGACTTCATGAGATGAGTTGTAGAACATGCCTTGACCTGGAGTGGAGATCCCCTCATTGAATTAGTGCTTTTTGAGATTTAATTGCATTTAGACTCCATGAGATTGTGTTGAGCATTGCTTTTGAGTTTGGAGAAGGTAGTTCCTCCTCAAGTGTAAGAAATTTGAAATTTCATGCATATTGGGTTGTTAGATGTAGTTCTTACTTCCTTATGGTGCATTGAGTATATTTATCTTGGAGATGAAGTTCATCTTTAGTTGTGTGCATTTAGATAAGTTGCGTGCATGATAGGCTACTAGTCTTGAGTCTTTAGACTTGAAATGTGCTTAGATTCTCATTCGAGGACGAATGATCCCAAGAGGGAGATAATGTAACACCTCGGATTCGAAGCAAGGCAAATAGCAGCTTTTGGGGATAATTGCAGCTGCCATCCACGAGGGCCAACCATGGTCCGTGGGTTGACCTACGTACCGTAGGTGGGGCCGTGGATAGAAACCTTAGAAAATGGTCCAGGCATGGACCACAGAGGGACCTACGAACTGTAGGTGGGTCCACGCCCCGTGGTCCAGCCAACCGTCGTTGGCCAGAATTCTCTGACAACAAACGACGACTAACCAGGACATACCGTAGGTCCATCCACGGTCCGTCGATTGTGGTCTCGTGGGTCAAGACTGACAATTATTTTTAGGGGATTATGGGTTTTTTCCTTCTTTAATTAAATCAATGTGGTGTTGTTTTGCCTAAACCTAGACCACCTATATAAGGAATTTAGACCCTTAAACTCACTCAATTAAGTCATTCTCTCAATTCGCAAAAGAAAACCCAAAACTCATCTTAAATATTCTTTCACTCTCTCTCTTAGGAGGAGGAGGAGGGAGAGGGGGGGGGGGAGGGAGAGGAGGAGGATATTGAATCAAGTCTCCCAATCTTTAAGCTTTTGTGGGCATTAAAACTAAGGTATGATGGCTTGTCATCCATGGGATCCTTCTTCCCATGGAGTCCCCTAAAATTCCACAATTTGAAGAAGAATTTCCCCAATTCGAGTTAGGGTTTCTTCCATTGTTGTGGGTTATGATGAATGTTGATCCAATTGAGTGGATTATGATTGTTTATGATTGAATTGATAGAATTGCATGTATTTAAGATGAAACTACATGTACCCATGCGTATCCTATGATTTTAGGATTAAATTGATATAGTTGGGTTTGATGTCATGTGAGGGAAACTCTGTGGGTTAGATACGTCCTTATAGGATTGATGAATTATGACTAGAATTGCTTGAGATTGAAGCATATATGGACAATATGATGTTAATTGCTTGAGAGTAAAGCATGGATGATGATCCTGAGATGTAGTGCTTTGAGAGTAAAGCCTATACTATGAATTGTTAATTGTTAATGTTGTAATTTGGAAGGGATACTTCCTATAATGAATTGACAAGCATGATTGTATGAATGTGAAAGGTTTACTCACATGAACTATTCTAGGTTGAAAGGGTTGCTCAACTAAAATGAATCTAGACTAAAATGCTTAATGAATGATGAGGCTAGAGGCGATTAGCCTTGACCTCCATATGCAAGGATATGAGGTGATTCTCATACTCCTTAGAATTGAACAAGAGGTGAGTCCCCATGCTCCTTGTGAAATGATGTGGAGGCGAGTACCCGCAATCTAAAAGTAAGTAAGGCAGGAGGTGAATACCCATTAGCCTTTATAAGCTAGGCATTGAGGTAAATCCCCATGTCTTTAAAAGTAAGTATGATTAATGTGATTATGTTATGAAGTGACTTTTTTGGAGTGTTTCTAGATACGCCTTGTATGATGTAAGCTTGACTAGAGGCGGACGACCTAAGTCTTGGCTAAACTTAAGTGAGGTTACTTAAGGGAGTATTCCTCTTTCATTATGATGCTTATTATGTATTGATTATGCTCATGCCTTGTCTCTTATGTTGACTAATGCTTTTGTTATGTTGTTTATGCAAGCCATCATATTTAGTACTTGATTCTACTAACGCATACTCTTGCCTACATTTTTATCAAATGTAGAGTCTGGCGTTCTCGATTCACACACTTGTGACAAGGTTATTTGGTGAGTCCTCATTGTATTCGAGGATTTGATCACCCTATCTCTTTTATGTCTTTCTTTTCATGTTGGACTATTGTATTGGCTGCGTCCCAAGATTTATCTTCTTATGTTAGATGGTTTGAGAAAATGTTGTTAGACTTTCGCTCGTTTTATAAAAGACTTTAATTGTATTGAAAGGTTGTAAATTCCTGCTCATTTCTATTACTTTATGTTATGATATGCTAAGTGGCTTGTATGAGGCCTCTTGGGGTCTTATACGTCTTGTTACATATAGGGGATACCCCTGGGTCGTGACAATTATGATGCATCCAGGGTCAGCTTAGGTTGAGTGTTGATGTAGCAAGGTAAGGTCAAAGATTATGCTTTCTACATAGCTTAAGTTCCATGAGAAGAACTACCCAAATCATGACCTCAAATTTGCAGTTGTAGTGTTTTCCCTAAAGATTTTGAGACTTTACTTGTATGGTGTTCATGTTGATGTTTTCACAGATCATAAGAGCCTCAAGTATGTGTTCACCCAGAAAGAGTTGAATCTTCATCAAAAATATGGATTTAATTCCACAAAGATTATGACATGAATGTGCTCTACCATCCGAGAAAGGCCAATGTAGTGGCAGACGCGATCAACAAATGATTTATGAGTAGTGTGGCACACATTGAGGAAGAGAAGAAAGAATTAGCCAGATATGTTCATCGGCTTGCTCATTTAGGAGTTTGCCTTATGAATACCTCACATGGTGGTGTGATAGTTCAAAATGGGTCAGAAACTTCGTTGGTAGCAGAGGTTAAGTAGAAACAGGATAGTGATCTTATATTGCTTCAATTGAAGGTGTAGTTCATCAGTAGACGGTTGAGGTATTATCCCAAGGGGAAGATGGTGTACTTCGTTACCAGGGTCTCTTATGTGTCCCTAATGTGGGTGAGTTGAGGCATCAAACCCTTAAAGAAGCCCATAATTCTAGATATTCTATTCATCCAGGTGCTACTAATATGTACCGTGATCTACGAAAAATCTATTGATGGAATGGTATGAAGATGGACATCCCAGATTTTATGGCTAAGTTTCCTAACTATCAACAAGTTAAAGTCGAACATCAAAAATCAGGAGGTATGACTCAATAGATTAGCATTCCTACATGAAAGTGCGAAGTGATAAACATGGATTTCACTACGGGTTTACCTCGTACTCGCAGACATCATGACTCTATTTGAGTGATAGTGGATAGAGTCACTAAGTCAGCTCACTTCTTGGTTGTCAAGACTACAGATTCACTGGAGGATTATGCTAGACTCTACATCAGTGAGGTAGTCAAGTTACAAGGGGTTCCTTTGTCTATTATTTTGGATAGAGGTCCTCAGTTTACCTCTCATTTCTAAAGATCATTTTAGAAAGGTCTTGGTACTCAGGTAAATCTCAGTATAGCATTTCATCCGCAGACGGATAGTCAGGAAGAGCAAAATATTCAAACCTTAAAGGACATGTTGAGAGCTTGTGTGATCGATTTCAAGGGTAATTGAGATGATCACCTACCTCTCATAGAGTTCACTTATAATAATACCTTCTATTTTAGTATTCAGCTAGCCCCGTATGCGGCACTATATGGCCACAGATGCATGTCTTCGGTTGGCTAGTTCGTAGTAGGTGAAGCGGCCTTGATTGGGCCAGATTTGGTTCATGAGGCTATGGAGAAAGTTCAGCTCATCCGAGATAGACTAAAATCATCTCAGAGTCATCAAAAGTCCTATGCAAATGTTAAAAGAAAAAACTTAGAGTTTGAAATCGATGATTGGGTTTTCTTAAAGGTGTCACGTATGAAAGGGGTGATGAGATTTGGCAAGAAAGGGAAGCTCAGTCCCAGATGTGTAGGTCCTTACAGAATCCTAAAAAAGTAGGTAATGTGCCTTATGAGTTAGATTTGCCAACAAAATTAGCAACGGTTCATCCAGTATTTCACATTTCAATAAGTGTGTGGGTGATCCGACATCAAAATACCCTTAGAGAGTGAGGTTATGAAGGATAACCTTACCTATGAAGAGGTTCCAATTAAAATTCTTGACCCTCAGGTACGTAGGTTGAGAAATAAGGGTGTCACTTCAGTAAAGGTTTTGTGTAGGAGTCATTCTATAGAGGGAGCTACTTGGGAAGCAGAGGCAACCTTAATGGCCAAGTATCCTCACCTCTTTTCTTCAGATTCTATTTCAGCTTAAGGTAATAGTTCCTCTTCGGTCTTTCAATTAATATTGCGTAATTTCAATCTCAGTATCTTGTTCCCTCCGTTATCATTGCATTTCAGCATATTTGCATGATTCATGGAACTCAATTAAGTTAGATATCAGCCTCTAGTACTCAATTGGTAGGGTTTGCAACTCTTTCCTCCAAACTCATCTTGTTTAGTCTTTATTCGAGGATGAATGTTCTCAAGGGGGAGATATTGTAACACCTCGAGTTAGAGAATGGCTAGAAAGAGTTAAATAGACAAGTCATAAGCCAAAAAAAAGGACCATGGAGCCCTAGAGGGGTCGTGTAAGGGACCACGGTCCTTTAAGGAGCTCATTAAGATCTTCCAGCACCTGCCCCGGGGAGGCTTCACCTTGAAAGACACCCAGACGATTTGTGGTAACTTGGACAGCCCATCTGGTGGGTTGTACAAGTCCCCCCCCCCCATCAGTAAGATCCCACCTAGAATCACTGGTTAAGGACCATGAATGTCTAAACGGTTTGTGAAGCTTCACACAGACTTTGAAGTCATCCGTGCAGGGGACTTATCAGGTCTTGAGTTTTGGGGAAACTCCAAACGATCATATATTTAAGCACAAAATGAAATTAGTGGCACATGACCTATCAAATTAAAGATATTTGAGTCCTCTTTCCAACGCCACCAAGTTTGTCTAATTTCGAGCTCGGAGTAAAAAGTTATGCTTGTTCATCCCCAAGGTAAAGATCTTATTGAATGTCACCTCATCATTTTAAAATGGGGTTGCACCCCCAAGGCTACTATGAAGGACCATGAATGCCTAGAAAGTCAATGAAGCTTAACACGCACCATAAAGTCGTCTGTGAAGGCGACTTATGACTTAGAATTTTGGGTTAACTTCAAACAACTATATCTTTCAGAAAATAATGAATCAGGTTGCTCACGACCTATCAAATTAAAGATCTCAGAGTCCTCTTTTCAATGTCACCGAATTTGCCTAATTGCAAGCTTGGAGTAAAAAGTTATTCCTGAAATAGTGAAGTCCTGTCGGGCAGAGCATCTTCACGACCCACTTGATGGGCCGTGGTGCTCTAGACAACCTGTGAAGCCTCTCTTGAAGTCACTTCATCAGCATTTAAGTCAGGGTCGCATTGGCCTTTTTCCCTATGTGTTTGGTAATTAAACTACATTGTTTGGTGCTTAAACTAAGTCGTTTCACTCTATCTAAGCATAATAATCTAGTCAGAAACTACCTAAACCCATCATTCTCCCAAATCATCCAACTTTGAAAGAAAAGAAGAGAAATAAGCAATAGTTTCTCCCAAGAACAAGTAGAGATTTTCTTCAACTTAAGCTCCAAAATCCAAAGGATATCTCTGTAGGTTTCGTCACCAGGTATGTGGGATTTCATTAATGGGTTCCTTTCACCCATTAGGTCCCTAGAATTCAGTCAGTTTCTAAATTATCATCAATTGCTCAAACTTAGGGTTCCTAAATCTTGGGGATACATTGTAATTTAGCTGATATAGTTTCCATTAAATTGCTTACATGCTTTCTTGGAGAATTAATGTAGTCTCATGTATAGAACTCCAAACCTTAGATTGTATTAATTATTAGTATCTCATGAATTATACTTGCAAGGTAGATCAGTCAGAAAATCATGCTTCAGAATCAAATGTCGTATTTTTCGGTAAATATATGTTACATTCCCAGATAACATTTCAGTATTTTGAGCTACTCAGTATCTCAGTTGCATGTTAGCCATACATATTCAGTTGGGAGTAGACTTAGCATCGAGTTTGACTAGGGTTCAGCGCAACCTCAAAGTCCCAGAACTATGTGCCAACGTAGGGTCAAAGGTCCCCTATGTTAGGCATCCATTTTTAGTGACACACCACAGTCATGCCTTTATACCTTTGGCAAGGTATATTAGGTCCTATCGATGGGACATATTCATCAGACTCCATATTTACTCACATGGTTTATGTCAACTAATAGTATCTCGCACAGTCAGACTCTTATTGCATTGACCATGTTATTGGCATTTACTTTAGTATTCGGTTCAACATGTTATTTTCATGATTAGTACTTGGTCATTGCATCTAGTTCAGCTTTCAGTTATATCTCAGCATATCATTTCCATGTTCAGTTTGTAGTGTTCTTCTTAGTATCTATATCTTGTATGCTCAGTACATTCAAAGTAATGACACATACTTTTGTGCTACATCATTGTATGATGTAGGTTCAGGCGCTCAACATCCAGATCATGCTTAGTTCGATAGAGATATTGAATTTACTATAGATTTGGAGCCAAGCACTAAGCCCATTTATATTCCTCCATATCGTATGCCAGTAGAGTTGAAGGAGTTGAAGGATCAATTACAGGATTTGTTGAGTAAGGGCTTTATTCGCCTTAGTGTGTCACCTTGGGGTTCTCGGGTCTTGTTTGTGAAAAAAAGGGATGGAATTATTAGGATATATATCAATTACAGGTAGTTGAACAAGGCGACAATGAAGAACAATTATATCTCATGCACGATGATGATTTGCTTGATCAGCTTTAGGGAACATCATTGTTCTCTAAGATAGATTTGAGGTCCAGTTATCTTCTGTTAAGGATTAGGGCTTGTGATGTCCCTAAGACAGGTTTTCAGACTCGATATAGCCATTATGAGTTCTTGGTGATGTCTTATGGGTTGATTAATACCCTTTTTGCATTCATGGAGTTGATGAATGGGGTGTTTGGACCATTCTTAGATTCATTTGTGATTGTCTTCATTGATGATATTTTGGTGTACTCCAAAACTGAGGAGGACCATGTTTGACACTTGAGGACAATGCTTCAGATGTTGAGGGAACAAAAGTTGCATGCAAAATTCTCAAAGTGTGACTTTAGGCTAGATTTTGTGGCCATCTTGAGCCCGAAATTCTGAATTTAGCTGGGAAGCATATTCTATCTGTGTATACAAGACTTCAAACGAATATCTAGAGCCTATTTTGAGAATTTTTATGCCTTGTGTGAATTGTTGTTGTTGGTGTCAGTTATATTCCTTTGCATTTGCAAAGCCCGTTTACGTTCTCAAAGATTCGAGTCGTCTGACCTATGCATTGTGAGGCCTTGACCACGATCTTAGAGGGAAAAGTGTTTGGCCTTTGGGTTTGTGGAAGTCCTATTGAATTCATAAAGGGTTGGGCGAGTTGACTGTCACATTCACAGAGCTCTGTCTTCATTCATGACGGGTACTGAGGTTTGACCTTCGTGTTCGCAATCCTCAGGCCGCTAACATGGAGAATTAAATGACTGGGAGTATGTTTTCTTCCAAAATTGGGGACTTTCTCTATTTTGACCTTTTTTTTACTTGGAGAACACAATTAATGTTCAAAATCATACTCCCAGTGAAATTGTCATTTTCTCATTAATTGTGTGAACATGCCTATTTGCATTGGTTTAGAAATACTAAGACTTATTATGATGAGGATGTCGATGGGAAATAGTTCTGAATATGTCGATTAGAAATTGTTTTGGTGATACCAATGGGAAATAGTTCATGCAATTGATGATTTTGCAGATGGAAAATAGTTTTCGCGAGTACATGGACCTTGTGCATAACCCATGGGTTCGGCCTAATATTCAGCTGATGTGTATCAGTAGGACATATATCCATCACCTTACTTGACATTTCATTTCATTGCACATCATAACCATTTTTGAACTATGAGTCCTTATTATGGAACTTGTGATTGATGAATCTAATATTGGGTATTGGTGACCCGTATATGTTGAAGTATTGTTATTCGTTCTATATGTTATATGAATTATGAACTGTTAGGTTAGGTTGATTTTGTGTAAGTTGTAATTGTGGAAGTTTATTTGGACTGTTGGGAGTATATGTATTTTATAGGGATTTACCTCGAGTTAGTGGTTTTCTTGTTGAGTATCGTGTTTCTTGGTACTCATTACATTGTTTCTACACTTGGGTAGGTTACGAGCGCGGGTCATCGTGATATTCCTTCGTCTCTTTTACATCTGAGGCTTATTGACTAATGTCCTTGCAACATTCATAAAGTTGATGAATAGGGTGTTTTGACTATTTTTGGATTCATTTGCGATTGTATTTATTGATTATATTTTGGTGCACGCCAAGACTGAGGAGGAACATGTTCGACACTTGAGGATAGCGCTTCAGAGGTTGAGGGTAGAGAAGTTGTATTCAAAGTTCTCAAAGTGTGAGTTCTACCTGGATTTTGAAGCCTTTTTAGGACACATGGTGTCCAAAAAGGGTATTAGAGAGGATCTGGCCAAAATTAACGCAATTAGAGGCTTGATGAGACCTACTTCTCCTACCAATATTTGGAGTTTTATGGGGTTGGAAGGCTACGATAGACAGTTTGTACAGGGTTTCTCTACCATAGCAACCTCACTGACCAAATTGACTTGGTAGAGTGTAGGTTTTCAGTGGTCCGAGTTCTTAAGATATGGCTTCACTATTTGTACAAGATGCATTTTGAGGCTTTCACTGATCATCAAAGTCTCCAGTATATCTTCAGAGAGATCTGAACTTGAGGTACCGTAGATGGCTCGAGCTGATGAAGTAATATGGCATGACTATTCTATATCATCCAGGAAAGGTCAATGTGGTGGATGATGCTTTGATTAGGAAAACTTTTCGCATGGGGAATCATGTTGCGATTATTGTTGAGGAGAGACTTTTGGCAAGAGATATTCATAGATTAGCCAATAGTTCTGTTTGATTTTTATTTCATAGGAGAGTGGTGTTATTTCCTTTTTTAAAGATTGGTCTTCTTTGGTTGAGTAGATTAGAGAGCGATAGTTTGATGATGAGAAGTTATGCATGATTCGATACAAGGTGTTAAGGGGTGAAGTTAGGAAAGTAATTCGGATGGAGTGTTCATCTTAGAGGAGGCTCAATGTTCTAGATACTCAATTCATCTGGGAGTGACCAAGATGTACCACAATTTGAGTCAGCATTACTGGTGGTGCAGTATGAAAAATGACATTTTTGAGTTTGTGTCTATGTATTTCACTTGCAAACAGGTCAAGTGTGAGCAACAGTGGGCTGAAGATATGTCTCACTGGATGACCATCCCTACTTGGAAGTGGGAACGTATCAACATGGACTTTGTAGTGGGTTTGCCTACCACTGTGGATGGCTATGATTATATTTGGGGTTGTTGATAGATTGACCAAGTCCACCTATTTCAACAGAGTTCGCGTGATATACACGCATAGATGTTATCTCACTCTACATCAGTAAGATAGTTCGGCTACATAGAGTGCATATTTCAATTGTCGCTTATAGAGATTCATTGTTCACTTCTCACTTCTAGAGGGCCTTGCATCATGGTTTGGGTACTCGACTAGACATGAGTACAACTTTTCACCCTCAAACAAAGGGATAGTCTGACCGAATGATTCTAGTGTTGGTGGACATGCTTAGATTGTGTCAGATTGATTTTGGTGCTCGTTGGGATCAAAACTTTCCCTTAGCAAAGTTTGCCTACAACAGCAGCTACCATTCCAGTATTTAGATAGCCCCATTTGAGGCATTGTATAGTGAGAGGTTTAGATCTTCGATCGGTTGGTTTGATGAAGTTGAGAAGAAATCATTAGATAAAGACTTTCTTACATATATCATAAAGCACGTCCGTTTCATTTAGAGTAGGTTGGTGATGGCTCAGAGTCGACATAAGAGTTATGCATATATGACGGTTTGAGATCTAGAATTTATGAAGGGCGATCATGTTTGTCTCAGAATGTCGCCTATGAAGGGTGTGATGAAATTCAGGAAGAAGGGAAAGCTTAACCCTAGATTCATTGGCCCTTTTGATATTTTGGGATGGATTGGAGAGGTATCCTATAAGTTGTCCTTCCCACCTAGCTTGTCATTTATCATCTTATTTTCCATGTCTGCAATGATTCAGAAGCATGTGCGGGATGAGTCTCATGTGATTTCACCTGATTTAGTAGTGTTGGGTCCATACTTGTCTTTTGAGAAGGAGCATATAGCCATATTAGATAGGCAGGTTCGAAAGCTTAGTAACAATGAGGTTTCTTCAGTGAAAGTGTAGTGAAAACATTGTTCAATTGGAGAGGCATTTTGGGAGATGTAACACCTCATAGTCTAATAGGCCAACAAGGGCTAACTATGAGTACAACGAGTCAATACTAGAAGCAAGAGCCAAGCCAAAAGGGCAAGGGCCAAGGCTGCCCCAAGTTTCTGAGACACTGCCCCACTTCACGACCACCACCACGGCCGGTGGTGTGGACCACGGCTCGTGGTGTGGTCCGTGGTGGCTAAAACAGTAGCTACTTTGAGGCTGCCCAAAGATGGCTCATCTTCACTGTCAGTGGTGAGGACCACGACTCGTGGGAATGCCCGTGAAGATTCCTTCAATTTGTGGATGCTAAGGCATGGTGGCCTAGCCACTGGTCCAAGGACAACGAGCAGGACCACGGCTCGTGGTGCCTTGCACTAAGTTGCCTAATGAGTGCTATTTCGGGAAATTCCTAATTAAGTGGGTATTAAGTGAGGTAGTTTTGTATAGTCTTAGTACAAATATATAAGCTATTTTAACAATTTAACCACCCAAATTAAATCATTATATCCAAAACTCCAAAAGAATCCCAAAGTTCATCCTCTCAAATGTTCTCTCTAGAAGGAGAAGGAGGTCAAGCTAGGTCAAGTATCCATTGTTTCAAGCTTGGTATGCTTTGTAATCAAGGTATGATGGCTTATTCATTCATGGATTCCTTTCATCCATGAAGCCCCCATGGTTTCCCCAATTGTGAAGATGAATCCCCAATTCTAGTTAGGGTTTCTTCCAATATTGTGGGTATTGTTGTTTGTTGATTCAATTGAGTGGATAATGATCAATTATGATTGAATTAGTAGTCTATAATGTTTTTAAGATGAAATTACATGTTTACAAGCCTAACCTATATCTAGAGAGATGAAATTGAAGTAAGTGGGTTTTATGCCAAAAAAGAGGAAATTGAGGATTTAGATGTAATCTTCTAGAATTGATGAAGTATAATGTAGATCTCTTGATAGTTAAGCATATATACATGAATTGAATGTGATTAATGTATGTATGATGAACAATGGTTAGTAGAGAAAGATATTGGGGTAAAATGATGAAGTATGACTAGAATGCTTGAGATTGATGCACATAGATGTGAATTGAATGAAATCAAGTATATGTACATGAATTATGAGTTGTAAGCTATGATGATTAGAATTGTCTTAAGACTAAGGCATGCATGATGAATGACTATTGTTAGGGCTTTTAGAATAAAGTTTATATGTTGAATCACAACTAGTAGGGCTTGAGAGTAAAGCTAATATGATGAGTTAAGACTAGTAAGGCTTTAAGAGGGAAGCTATATGATGAATGTTGATTGTATATGGTGTTGTTATTGAATGCTTACCCACATGACTTATATTATGAATGTACGAGATTATGCATGTTCTTATAGAACCTATGTAAATGCCTTATGAACACTTTGAGGGTAAAGTGTCTATGATTATGATATTGAATATGAGATGAAAGCTTATACTCTAGTTGAGTCCGGCTTCCAAATGGAATCCTTATACGCTAGTTGAGTCTGGGTTTCCAAATATATCTCATGGGATGGAGACCTTTTACACTAGTTGAGTCCGGGTTCCCAAGTATATCTCATGAGAATTGCCTAAAATGAATCTAAGAGTAAAAGTGAGCATGGATGGTGATAGTTGCTCATGCATGATCTCATGAGCCTTCTTAATGAACTAAGACATGCTTAAAGAAAGTATCTCGTTAGTGTTCAAAGGCTTCATGTATGAACTAAGGTAGCTTGAAGTAGTGATAATATATCCCTTCATGAATATTTTGACTTCGTAAGACAAGACCAAGCTTGGTAGCTTGAGTTAGGAGTCATCATGGATAGCTTTGGATTGAACAATAGTACCCTTCCAATGGTTAGCTTGAACTAAGCACAATAGAGTGCTTTGCATGGTAGCTTGACTTGGTGAGGCCACACCATATCATTGGTAGCTTGGATTGAGCAATAGTACCCTTCCTTGAGTAGCTTGGACTTGCATGATAAAGTGCTTTCCATGATAGCTTGGTCTAGCATAAGTAAGGTGTTTTTCCTTAATAGACTTGAATTGGTAATCCATAACCATTCATGAGTGATGATGTGTTGTGGACTAGTAAAGAGGTACTCTTCCATGACTAGTATGAATATGAGGGACAAGTCCCTAATCAAAGTAGCATGTATATAATGAAACAAGATTACTTCAAGGGAGTATTGTAAGTACGTTTTGATATGAGATTTACTTGTGTGATGTATACCTAGTTTGGATTGTAGGTTGAAAAGCCCTTCCAATACATGTGTGACTAAAGGTGAATGTTCCCTTGTCTAAGAGAAATAAGCTAAGGATGAGATCAAAAGAGGATAAATACGAATAAGGGCCTAAAGTGACTTCCTTAGCATGGGTGGGATTATGGGGTCTTATCCATGCATTGCACAAGCTTGCCTTGAGGTGACTTATGGAGTGTTTCTCTTATGTCATGCTAAACTAGATGCATTGATTATGCCTATGACTATGTTGTTATCTCTTATGTTTATAGCCTATGTCTTATAATGATGTCTCTTATGCTTATGACTTATGTTGTTGTCTGTTATGATTTTGGTATATGTCTTATGTTGTTGTCTCTTATGATTTTGGTATATGTCTTATGTTGACTAATGCCTCTATTATGATTATGTTGATGATTATGCTAGTCATCATATTTAGTACATATTTGTACTAACGCATACTTTTACCTACATTCTTATCAAATGTAGGTTCCGATGATATTGACTTTCATCCTCGTGGCTAGGCTCCTAGTAGAGCAAGAAGAGAACTTTTGGTGAGTTCTCATAGCATCAAGGACTTGATCACCCTTTCATTTTTATGTTAGAACTATTGTATGGGCTGTGTCCCAAAGACTATTCATGTTTTAGTTGGTTTGAGACAAACTGTATAAGACTTTCGCTTTGTTTTATGAGACTTTGATGTTATGAAAAATGTATTAAATTTCCGCTCATTTCTATTATCTTATGTTGTAAGATGCTAAGGGGATTGTATGAGGCCTCTCGGGGTCTTGTACGCCTTGTTACATCTAGGGGGTACCCCTGAGTCGTGATAGGAGACGAAGTTTTACATGCGTTCTAGATATCCTCAGCTTTTCGAAACTTCAGGTACTTTATTTTACTTTATGTTTGAAGATGAACATGGTTTCTAGTGGGAAATAATGTAATGAACTGGAGGGTCATTTTTGAAAAATTTTGGTGAAGTTTTGTGCCCTGTGTGAATTGTTGTTGCTGGTGTCTGTTATATTGTATTACGTTCGCAGAATTTGTCCCCATTCCCAAAAAGTCGTGTGGTCTGACCACCGCTTTCGCAAAGGCTTGACCTCGATTGCGAAGGGCAAAGTGTCTGGCCTTCACGTTTGCGATTTTCTTTCTGCATTCATGATAGGTAATAAGCTTTCACCTCCACGTTCGTGGGACTCAGGCACGGAACACAGAGAATTAAAACACTGGCAATATGTTTTCTTCCAAAATATGGTTTTTCCTATTTTCACCATTTTTGGACTTCAAAAACCCTTGGTAGGCGATTTCAAAGAGGAATTTCGTGATAATCTTTTAAGTAAGTATTTATTACCCTAAATATTCATTTCCCATTTACTCTTCATAGGTTTAAACATCAAATTAGGGATTTTGAACTTTAAAGTTTGGGAGTTTTCAAGAACTAAAGGTTTTAATAAAAATTGTCATTATGGTTTGATTTTGGCTCCATTTTTAAAATGATTTTCACTGGTAAGTTTCAAATTTTTTGAGTAACACATTTTTGTACAAATTTCAGATGTAACCTTCATTTTTGGAAATGGGTGTTTGGGACAGTTTGTCCCTGTTTTCCAAAAATTTTGATATGGATGTTGCTAGTGCCAAATTCATATTGATGTCTTGAGGCAAGTGAATTTCTTGACCTTGGTTAAATCTACTTATTGTGTGTTGGGGAGTAACGGGATTTGGTGAAGGGTTTGATATTTGTGATTACATGTTCATATGGAATGATTCTAATGATAAAAATGGGTGTTAAAGAGGCAACCTGATAGTAAATTGGTGTGTTATACTTTGTGGATGGATTCAGGGGTTATATTGACTCATTATTGGTGTTGTATCACATTTATGTTGATATGGATTGTGTGTTGATATGAAATTGTCATTTTCTCATTAATTGTGTGAACATGCCTATTTGCATTAGTTTTGGAACATTGTGATTAGACCTATTGCGATGAGGATGTCAATTGAAAATGGTTCCGGTGATATATATAAATATATCAGGCGGTTTATTGTTGATTTGGTTGGTTTCCTTTATTAATACGTTTTTTCCCTTTTCTAGTTTACCCATTCTTTCCTCTAAATTATATATATATCAAGAACAAAGTCCCATCAAATTTGAAACTTATTTGCGTAGTCAGGAAAAGAGATAAAAGACATTAAACCGTACAAAGTGATTACTTGGTCAGTGCATACTTGTTCAACTATCATTCACAAAGATGGTTTAAAAGACACCACATACTTACTGAATAGTCACTGATAGACGACGATTCCCTCAGGTGAGATGCATTAAAAGGAGGTGTGAGGATGATGCCATGGGGGAGGTACACAACTGTGATTAAAGATCTCGTCCAGAGGAGAAGTGTCTTGCTCGTGATTTTTGATGCATCGAAAGAAGATGCTAAGGCACACGATGCGGCTACGAGGAGGTATTACAGCCACATAGTTATAACTAAATTTCCTCAAGATAACCTCGGAGATTTTCTCAAGAAGTATATTCGTAAGAACGAAAGTGATGATAATAATGATAACTCCAATCATTTGGTCCTAATACGCTTTCAAGTTGTCTTCCTACGAGACTCCGGCATAGTGAACTTTCAAAAATGAAGAAGCCAAAAAGAGACGATGAACTTTTTGGGGTGATGCTAACGACGACTACAACACTATGCCTCTAAATCATGAGATCACCCTAGCACCGTTAGGGAGCATGTGAAACCATCATCGAATATTGAATGCATGACATTCCATAAGTCCTTTTTGCTTTTAATTTCCTTTTAAATTCAAAAAATATAAAAGGAAAAAATGAATACGAGAGAGTCTACCTCATTTATTTCAAGAAATCTATATATTGATTTTCATTTTTCCTTTTTTGGGTTGATTCTTGTTCGATCTTGATTTTTTTTTATCGAGATGCATAGATCCTTAATTCCTTTTAGATCAAGATGTATAGATCCTCAATTCTTTTTCGATCGAGATGTATAGATCCTTGATTTTTTTTTTATTGAGATGTAAAGATCCAAAACTTCTTTTTCAATCAAGATGTGTAGATTCTTGATTCTTTTTCAAAAAAATAAATTTAGATTTTACTCATAGATCAACAAAAATGTGTAGCTATGTTTCGTAGCACGATGAATCATCATTTTGTTGCTTTGAATATCCATAAAAATCCTTGAACTCTTTTTTGATTTATTCTTCTGTTGTTGTTTTTTGCAAATAAGATTCTCAAGAAAATATCTATTGTTTCATAGGTTATCTCAAAAAAAAAAAATTACCTCATGTGGCCACGATATCTGCTCGCCACCGATCGTAAACCTTAGCAACCTCTTCCTGTGTATCAAAAGTTTCGAGCCAACCAGCTCTCTTCTGGGTGGGATCTCTAATCTCAGAGGTGTACCTTCTCATAGAATCGTCCTTACACCCCCTAAAATGCATCTCACCTTATGGAACTGTCGCTTTGTTGTTTCCCTCCTACGTTATTTGAAAATATAGATGATTTTTTATATGATGAGAAAAATGAGTAAGCTAAAAAACAAGAGGAAGACTGGTTTATATAGGCGCCTCTCAAGGGGGATTTTCTCAATGGAATCGCCGCCTGTTGTTTTTCTTCTACATCATCTGAAAACAGAAGGAACTTTTTGTATGAATAGAAGAATGAATGAGCAAAAAAAGAAAGAGGGAGAGTGGTTTATATATGTTGGACAAAATGATAATCACACCCAAGATAATGTCCAAACTAAATAGCAATAGAAAGAGAGTAACAATGACACCAAATATTAAAATAGGGTAAATGTGATACCCAAATAAGTAATACAATAATATTGATGAAAAACTTGGTAGTGTCAAAAGACTACTACTCAACACTCTTTTATTTCTTACAACTCACAATAATATTACTTCCACACTATTTTCTCACAAATTAAGAAATAGTTTGTGGATTACTCTCTCTACTCTCTATTGCTTCTCTATTTTGGTGTGTCTTTAAATGTTCAATTACTACTCTATTTGTAGAGTTTTTGAACCTCTTGATTACATCGTTAGTGACATAACGTATAGCCAAATTCCACAAAATTTGGCTGTCAAACTATGACTACCTACTTCCACAAATGTGGCTTGCCAACTTTCACATTTGTGGCAAGTAAGTTAAACAAATGTGGCTGCCAAACTAGTTGTTGCCAAGATTTTATTCCCACAAATCTCTCCCTTAATTTTGATTTTTCTTCTTTACTCCAAGGCTTGATCTCAATCTCTGAAAATCTTCAAACTTTAGAGGCTTTGTAAAGATATCTGCAACTTGATCATGAGATTTCACATACTTGAGCTCTACCTCTTTCTTGGCAATGCATTCTCGAATAAAGTGATACCTTGTGTCTATGTGCTTACTTCGATCATGATACACTGGATTCTTGGCAAGTTTTTTCGCCGATTTGTTATCAACACAAATCATTGTGGCTTCAATTTATGGCAATTAGTTCCTTCAACAATCTCCTCAACCAAATATCATGACACGTACATGATGTCGATGTCATGTATTCAGCTTCACAAGTCGAGAGAGTAACAATTGATTGTTTCTTTGAACTCCAAGAAATAACACAATCACCCAAGAAAAACATAAAACCCGATGAACTTTTTCTATCATCAACATCTCCCGCATAATCACTATCACAATATCCCATAAGATTAAAATAATCAGAAGAAGAATAAAATAGTCCAAGGTCAATTGTACCATTTAGGTAACACAGAATTCTTCTAGCGACCTTCAAGTGAGTGGAGGTAGGAGCTTCTATGAAGCGACTTACTACTCCAACTGCAAAGAGTATATCTGGTCTCATACATGTCAAGTACCTCAGACTTCCTACGATACTTTTGAACATAGTGGAGTCCATCTTTTCTCTATCATTAAACTTTGACAATTTTGTTCCACTTTCCATTGGGGTGTTCACAGGGTTGCAATCAAACATGTTGAACTTCTTCAAAATCTTTTTTGTATAACTTTCTTGAGATATGAAGATGCCTTCCTCCATTTGTTTCACTTCTAGGCCCAAGTAATATGACATGAGCCCTATGTCCGTCATCTCAAACTCAAGGGACATAGCTTTCTTGAAATCTTCAAATAAAACTGGGTTGTTACCCGTTAGAGTGAGATCATCAACATAAATACAAACAAGTAGAATATCTCCATTAGTATGAACTTTAATGTAAAGATCATATTCATGGCGACAACGAGTAAACCCATTGTCTTGAAAGTATTTGTCAATGCGACTATCCAAGCTTGTAAGGCTTGCTTCAACCCATATAAGGTTTTCTTCAACCTCAACATATTATCTTCATGATTTTTAACCACAAAGCCCAATTGTTGCTCAACATAGACTTCTTCTTCGAGATATCCATTCAAGAATGCCGATTTAACATCTAGTTGATGGATCTTCCACTTCATTTGCGCCGCCAAAGAGATCAATAGACGGATTTTCTCCATGCGGGCAACAGGCGCATAGACTTCCTCATAGTCGATGACATGCCTTTGTTTGTAGCCTTTAGCCACAAGTCTTGCCTTGTATCTATCTAACATTCCATGGGCATTTTTCTTCATCTTGTATACCCTTTTGACTCCAATTGCTCGATGATCCTTG
The DNA here is from genome assembly GCA_029582685.1 of Solanum piurae. Taxonomy (NCBI): domain Eukaryota; kingdom Viridiplantae; phylum Streptophyta; class Magnoliopsida; order Solanales; family Solanaceae; genus Solanum; species Solanum piurae. The sequence goes on along the minus strand of JAJOOO010012522.1, from coordinate 26,906 downwards.
GGAAGAGTCGTTAACTTCCAAGTGTTATTCTTCTATATTGACTGGATCTCCTCCTCCATTGCTTATCCCCACCTTTTGTTAGTAACAGCTTCATCAAAATTCATTGGTTTACTATCACCAAAGAGACAACACAAAAAATCAAAATTAGTAATTTCTTTTGTGTCATCATAGAGTTCTGGGATGCTCCTCGTCCTATGCAGTCTTTCACTTGAACTCTCTTGAGTAGATGGAGAAGCAACATTTGTTGGTGAAGAAAATGGGGTTGCATCCTATGCAGGTGCCATGGTCTCTTGTTCTTCTTCATCTCTAAAGTATAAAAGAAAATCATATGTTCTTTCTTCTGGAGTCTCCAAATTCAATGATGCTTCTTCATCAAATTCAACATCACGAATCACCACCACCTTGTTATTGCTTGGGTTGTACAATTTGTAGCATTTTGAACTCACTTCATAGCCAATAAACATATACTTGGCACTCTGATCGTCAAGTTTAGCTCTCCCTTGATGTGGAACATGAGTATATGTTATGCTGCCAAAGATTCTCAAGTGTTTGACACTTGGCTTTCTTCCGCTCCATGGTTTTTGAGGCGTTTGATCTCGTACATTTTTTGTTGGGGACGTATTTTTCAAATAAACTGCACAAGAAGCAGCCTCGGCCCAAAATTCTTTTGGTAGATGTTTAGCTTTCAACATACATCTATCCATATTAAGAATTGTTCTACTCTTTCTTTCTGCAACTCCATTTTGTTGGGGTGGGTAAGGTACCGTTGGAGGGTGACGAATTTCATGAGATTGACAAAAGTCATTAAATTCTTTTATAGTAAATTCGCCTCCTCTATCGGACCATAATGTTTTTATTTCATAGCCACTTTCTTTTTCTACAAGTGCTTTGAAATTTTTAAAGGCAACAAAAACTTCAGATTTTTGCCTCAAGAAGTATACCCAAGTCTTTCTACTGAAATCATCAATAAAGAGCAAGAAGTATTTTCTTTTACCAAAATAAGGTGGATCGATTGGACCACACACATCGGTGTGTAGAAGTTGGAGTGGCTTACTTGTTTTTGATGTAGTCTCATTTGGAAAACTCCTCCTTGCGTGTTTTTCAAGAAGACAAGCTTCACACAACTTATTTGGATGGTTGATTGATGAAATCCCATCAACCATGTTCTTGTCTCCCATTGATTTGAGTGCTTCAAAGTTCAAGTGCCCAAATCGCATGTGCCAACACCATGAGTCATCTTGCACATTAGACTTCAAACACTTTACATCGATGGTTTTAAGATTCAAAGGAAACAACCTATTCTTTGCCATATGAACTTTAGCAATTAAGTTGTTCCTTGAATCTCTAAGCCAAAGATGCATATTTTTCATATGAATATCATATCCTTTTTCAAGAAGTTGACCCAAACTCAAAATATTACTTTTCAATTTTGGCACATAATACACATTGTTAATCAATTTATGGCTACCATCTTTACAAGATATCAAAATCGTACATATCCCTTCAATTTGGATCTTTGAGGTATCTCCAAAAGACACATTACCTTTCACCGTCTTCTTTATTTCCACAAACTTATCTTTGTGGCCACACATATGATTGCTTGCTCCATTGTCAAGATACCATAAATTGCAATCATTTGTATCTTCTTCATTGAGTGCTAATAACAACGTTGACTCACATATTTGTTGTTGTCAACAAGATTAACTGTCTCTTAAACATTACTACGACATTCCCAAGAGTAATGTCTAATTTTATGACAGTTATTACACTTAATTATAGATTTGTCATACCTCATTTCATTTATACCTTGATAGGCTCCACGTCCTCTACCTCCTCGTTGACCACGGCCACGACCTCTGAATGACTGGTGACCTTTATCTTCATTGTTGAAATGATTGGTATAACTTTTTCCTCTTCTTCAGCCTCCACGACCTCTATAGCCTCGCCATTGTCCATTTCCTTTGTAACTTTTCTCACCTTCAAATCCTTTGAAGGATGCATGAGTTTTAAGAAGTTGCTCTAGTGGCTCTTCTTTTCTCCTTTTCAATTTCTCTTCGTGTGCTAGTAAAGAATCTTTCAATTATTCTACCGTCATAGAGTCTAAATCTTTAGACTCCTCAATAGCACACACCACACAATCAAATTTAGGTGTTAAAGAATGAAGGATCTTTTCTACCGCACCCACATTATCTACTTCCTCCCCGTATCTTCTTAGTTGATTTACAACAGCCATCAATCTTGAACAGAAATCCAAGATGGATTCGAATTCTTTCATTTTTAAAACTTCAAAGTCAGCCCTTAGAGTTTAAAGTTTTATCTTCTTTACTTTATCAACTCCTTGGAGAGAATTTTGTAAAATCTCCCAAGCTTCTTTTGAGGTGGTTGCAACGCCACCTTCTCAAACATTCCATCATCCAAACATTGATGGATAAGAGTGAGGGTCTGTTGATCTTTCTTTCTTGTCTTTAACAAGACCTCCTTTTCATTTGAGGGATAAGTTTCCTCATTAACGGGCTTTGTATACCCTTTGTCTATGATGTCTCAAATACCTTGAGAGCCAAGAATGGCTTTCAGTTGTAGACACCACTTTTCATAATTTTCTCTGGTGAGACGGGGGTACTGAAAGGACAACGGACTATTATTTGTCATGGCTCTGATACCACGTTGTAGGACAAAATGAAAATCACACCCAGGATAATGTCCAAACTAAATAGCAATAGGAAGAGAGTAACAACGACACCAAATATTAAAATGGGGTAAATGTGATACCCAAATAAGTAATACAATAATATTGATGAAAAACTTGATAGTGTCAAAAGACTACTACTCAACACTCTTTTATTTCTTACAACTCACAATAATATTACTTCCACACTATTTTCTCACAAACTAAGAAATAGTTTGTGAATTACTCTTTCTACTCTCTATTGTTTCTCTATTTTGGTGTGTCTTCAAGTGTTCAATTACTACTCTATTTATAGAGTTTTTGAACCTCTTGATTACATCATTAGTGACATAATGTGATAGCCAAATTTCACAAAATTTAGCTGCCAAACTCTACCAAAATTCTACCAAACTTTGACTACCTACTTCCACAAATGTGACTTGCCAACTTTCACATTTGTGGCAAGTAAGTTCAATAAATGTGTCTACCAAACTAGTTGTTGCCAAGACTTTATTACCACAATATAGACACCTTTCAGGAGGATTTGTGAATGTTACATAATATTTGAGTTGTTTAGAGAAACATCTACTAAATTCTTTTAAAATTAAAAAAATAACTTCAATAAAGAAAATAAGTTTCATTAATACATTCAAAATTAAATATTTGTTGAAATAAATTTTCTACGCTATTAGAAGAGTGAGTGAGGACCTAGAATCAACACGGTTATTTTTAGAAATTTAAATTCATATTAAGGGAATTTTGGACTCTCAACATCATTACGTAAAAGACCTATCATTTAGCCTCAAACTGAACATACACCGCACCATCTTGTTGTTTAGACTCAAATTGAACAACCAACGCAACATCTTGTTGTTTCACCTCAAACTGAACAACCACCATACCTTCTTGTCGTTTAGCCTCAAACTAAACAGTCGGTGCATCATCTTGTCGTGTAGCCTCAAATTGAACAACCAGCGCACCGCCTTGCCTTTCTTTTCCACATTTCCCCATAATGTTTTGGTTTCTTTTCCTCTCTTCATCAAGTATTCAAGTTTTACTACCTACTCCAACAGTTGTTGCACCGTTCACATCCATCTTATGATAATATCCATTATTAAAAGAATTTAATGAGAAAGTTTGTATTTGTCAAAATACAAAGTGGTGTTAAAATAATTCATATGCAATTTCATATTAGCCATCACAAAGCTTAAAATCACTAAGATAGAGCAACTAAAACCATAAAAGTTCTAACTTAAAGGGTTGAGTTGAGTGACCATCCAAAAAATAAAACCGTAAAATTCTAGTGTTATATAATTTCTTAATAAAAACAAGAATAATATGGGTACAATTGTAGACGGACAAAACTTTGTAACATTCCACGAGAACAAATTATGTCATATGAGAGGAAAGATGTTTTGAACAATCACAACAAAAGTTTATTTAAGTTTGAGTAAGATCAAATTGAACTTTAACCAACTAAACAAGATATCTTACTTGCACAACCTTATCAACTGAAATTAAGGGTAACAAATATTATAGTAATTTATAGTATATGTAGTTTCTCAATATACAAATTTTGTTTTTTTTAAATTGAAAATTTTATATCTAAACTCCTACAGAATATAAATTAGTTTGGTCCTCATATTTAAAACCAAGCAAAATAATTGAAACAAAGGGAATATCTTTTTTCATGCTCACTAAGGAATGATATCACCATGAACACATAAAATAACCAAAAATCCAAGAGAGTAATGCAAATGTGAGCAATATACCTTTGATGTCAAGCACACATCAGAATGGTTTGGATTATGGGTGTCAAATAGTTGTGTTGTGTTGAGTTTGTTCAAATCAAATGAATTAAGTTAATAATTAAAAATTTGCTTGGAAATAGCGGTTGGTCGTCGTCGTAGGTTGGCATTAGTTGTGCACTAGAGTTTTATGTTTGGATTAAAGCATTGATCCATGATTTATTTCTCCCCCTATTTGATTCTGGAACTCTTTTTGATTCATTCGCTTGTGAGTAGCGGTGATCTTTTATGATTTTATTATTCTTATTGATATATTGTTGGGGCCGAGGTTGTGGTCGAGGACCAGTTGGACTCCATGTTAGTTATTTTTGCCGTAGCAGTATGGTTGTGTTGGTAGTGTATTTCTGATTGTACCCTTGTTTGGATGTTGGTGGTGGCATGCATTGCATTAGTTGCTCATTATCACGTGTTATGTTGTGCGATACAGGTTCATGTATTGAAAAATCATTATTATTTTGAGAAAGATTGTTTTCACACTGCTACTATTTAAAACTGGTTTTAATGGGAGTCTTACAACCTGGATCACTTTGATAAACTGATTTTTGAGATTTATGAAGTGTCTAGGACGTGCTCATTTACTACTTGTAAGATTAGAGGTATTTGGGATGTACCTAGCTTTTTACTTGGCTAGTTGGCGTGTCGTCTCCTTTTCCAACTTTGGTTTGGCTACTTGTACCTTCGAAACAATGGTAGAATTTATCCGAAATCACGGTGGAGAAGATTCGATCTCATGATGGATATTGATCTGTTGTAAATCCTGGTTTTGACCCAGGCAGTGTATCCGTGTGAATCACCGTACAGGAAGAGGGAATTTGATAGGTCCTACCTCGCTGCTGGAAGGGGGTAGGTGTATATACTTAGTTAATGATAGATCAGTTGATTCTACTGCATAACCTCCGTTCATATGCATTTGTCTATCACCAGTATAATTTGTGGTTGTTTGCACCCTTATGTTTTATGGGGATTGATTGGGATATGGTTCTTGTTTGTACCTTCAGGCATTATAAGGTCCAGTTTGGTTATTGTTTGACTATATTTGTGTATTCTTGTGATTGTGTTGTGTCTTGTTAGGTTTGGTTGGTTAGTTCATTTCCATAGCATAAATCTATCATGAGTAGGTTGTTGGGCTTGCGCCTTCAAGTATGTTCTTTGACTCAGTTTCCTTACTCTATGAATCCTATTTTTTCATTCTTATTGCATGTTCTATCATATTATATCTCATGCTTAGATATTTGTAATGTACTTTCCTTACTTACTTGTTGTTTATACTTGCTTTGTCTTTGGATCTCACTCGGTCAATGCGCAGCGAGTACCGCTTGTTGGTACTCATACTACATTTCTACACTTGCAGATCATAGTCCGATTTCTCACTGTTGATTTGGATCTCGTGTAGAGTAGTTTTTGGGATTTAAAGACTGGGTGAGTTCCCAACGTTTGGAGTTGCTAGTTTCCATCTACTTTTGCTAGGACTAGTCTTTATGTTGCATTTAGAGACAGACTGTACTTATAATCTATTTTTAAAAGTCTTATAATCTTATTTTGATTAGATGCTCGATTACTAACTGATGTCACGTTTAGGGGATGGTTTCATGTGTTTATTTCTATTGATTTCTTTTTCTTCTCTATGATATAAGCAGCATGCTTCTTATTGTTATCTTCCACGTGATAGCTTGTTGCTTATGTGTCCGGTCTATGGGTTAGCCTTACCTATTGCGGGATGCAGTAGGTTTCATTATGACCTGAGAAATCGAGTCGTGACAAATAGTTGGAATTTAGGGTAATGGATGCAAAATTTTAGGGGGAGTTTTGATATGGGACTGAATTTTAAACATCAAAGTGCTGGCGGGTCGGGTTGGGTGCTATATAATTTTTGAGATTCACGAAGACAATCTTTGAATCGTAGAAGGTCATATGAGCTACTAAAAGGCTTCTAAATTAACTATTAAGGTTTTATTTAAGGGAAACATACATGATATCTACAAAGGCAATCTATGTGACGTGATATTGTTTACGTCTAGTAAAGAGCATTCATAGATCTAAACCTACGGGTAGTTCATTCTCCTTATTTCTACAGGCACCACCTACGGTCCGTAGAAGTGACTACGACTCGTAAGTGTGGCTCATAGAAAAAGTCATGCAGGATCTGTTTTCTTAAGTTCTACGAGTGGAATATATGAGTTGTAGAGTGAATAAAGATCTGTAAACCATGCTCGTAGATACTCACCTACCTTAAAATTTCCTAGATCATGATGCTAACATCTTCCAAAATCAATCCCTACAGCTTAAGAAAAATCAATTTGCCCAAAATAAAATTTAAAGACTAAAAAGAAATCTTGGGTTGCCTCCCAAGCAGTACTTATTTTAACATCACGACACGATATAAGTTCTTTGGTTACCCAGAATACACCCAAAGTACCTCAAGGGTTGCCTTCAATGCAGGGCCTGATTTTAATGTTGCAGCACAACACATGCTTCTTAGTTACTCAAATTTTACCAAGGGCCCAAGTTTCCACCACCTTTATCTCATATGTAGTTCTTAGGTATGCTTTCACTTGTTGACCATTTACCTTGAGCCTCTTTCCATCATGATTTTCAAGCTCAATCGCGTTATAAAAGAACAGTTGAACCACATGAAACGGTCCCAACCACTTTGATCTCATATTGTCAGGAAGTAAGCAAAGTCTAGAGTTGAACAGAAGAACCATATCACTTGGTGCAAAGTCCCTATTGTATTTACGAGTTTTGATCATTTAACATACTATACAAAAACAATATTTGGCAAAGGGACCTGGTCCTTGGAATTCTCATCATTAGAAGACAAGTCAATAGAGTGCAGCTGTAAAGTTGCATGACATATTGTGGTAGGTGGCCACAACAGTAGAGGTGAAGCAAGGACAACAGTCCTCGATCAATGGCATGCTACTAGGTTATTTTGTCTCTATTATACATTAGACGCATTAATAATAAACAACCTAGTTTTTGCAATCAAGTTCATTTGAAAAAGCAAAAGTCATTTTTAAAAAAGAACATTGTTCATATTCAAAAAGGGACCTGATCAAGTGTTGCAAAGTCTTTTATTTTGTTTTGGGTCCTGTGTATTGTGCTCTTATATTATAAAATATAATCCTATGTTATAATGGATCATAGATCATTTCAATTATTCTGAGTTGAGTTTAAGTTAGTTGAGTGTGTGTTAGAAGTCTATGTTAGCTATAGGTAGTAGATATAGTGGGCAATAGGGTTATTATTTTGTATCTTGTAATATATGTGTTACAAAGTATATAGGATTAAGAGTTTAATATGTGTGAGTATCGAGTCTATATTCACGAGTTGCTTGAAGTTATTTGAGTTTTGAGAAATCATGTGTGACATGTCGTGGTTCTTTCTTCCTTGAGCAATGAGGTTTCCAGGTGAACATCCTTATTCATTAATTTAAGCATTTATTGTTCTTTCTATTACTAATACAGATATGGGACCTGATCTCCTAGTTGGTGGACTCGTATAAGCCATCAATTGGTATCAGATCCTAACTCTCTATACAGTTAAAACCCAGAGAGGATCCTGCTCAAATGTCTGCTCTACTGAACTTGAAAGGACAGTCAACCACCAAACATCCTCGATTCAATGGCCAATACTATGGTTGGTGGAAGACTAGAATGCATGACTTTATAATGGCGAAAGATAGAGAACTGTGGGACATCATTTTGGATGGACCTCATGTTCCGATGAATGAAGTTAAGGAAGGAGAAATAATTAGGCTTACTCCTAAGACTCGAAGGTAGTACAAGGAATTTGATCGATAGAAGATTGAGAAGAAATATAGAGCAAATACACTGCTTGTATGTGGAATAGGACTTGATGAATACAACAGAATCTCTACTTGTGAGTCTGCTAAAGAGATCTGAAAGTGTTTGAAAATAGCTCACGAAGGAACTAGTCAAGTGAAGTAGTCCAAAAGTGGATATGCTCACAACTCAATATGAGAACTTCAATATGATGGAGGGTGAAACCACTCAAAACATGCACACCAGGTTCACCTCTATCACAAATGAGTTATATTGTCTTGGTGAAACGATCCATCCAAGCAAACGAGTATGAAAGAATCTCATAATTCTTCCCAAGTCTTAGGAAAGCAAAGTTAATGTCATCACTGAAGCTAGAGATCTTAAAACGCTTACTATGGATGAGTTAGTTGGGAACTTAAAGACTCATGAATTAACAACAAGCAACAGGATCAATCCAAAAAGGACCTGATGAAGGATAAAACCTTGGTTCTCAAAGCTTCTCAAAGAGAGTTTAGTGAAGAAGATGAAGACATGTATTACTTGACTCGAAAGTTTCACAAGGTCGTGAGAAGAAATGGTGGGTTGCTGAGAAAAGGAAGTACAAGTAAGCCCGCAAATGAAAATGACCTACGTCACAAGTGTGGGAAATCATGACATTTTATCATAGACTTTCCAATGCACAAAATGGAGTATAAGGATTATGTTAAAATTGGAGGTGTCAAAGAGAAATGAAGGGACCGGGTCACAGAAAAATCTAAAACAAGAGATGCAATTGACTATGTTGTTAGAAAGTCTCTTGCTGCTTGGGGAGACGCATCAAGTGAATCCAATGAACTTGAGCACCCAGAGGATGCATCTATGATGCTAGTGGAGGATATTGAAGATGTCTTTGACTCACTGTTTGCTCTTACGGAGAAATCAAGAGATGACAAGAATGGTGAGGTAACCATTCTTGACATTAATCAAACTCTAATGTTTAATCCATCAAGAAACTAAAAAGTCTAGCCAATGTTCTGATTAACTCACTTTGTGAGCTCACTACTGAAAATAGTCTTTTGAATAACAATCTAGACCTTTTTCAAAATGAAAAAATTGTCTTAACTGCTTAGATTTCTGAATTTGGAAAAAAACTTGCCTTAGGCAATGTTGAATACATAGATCTCAAGGAGAAATTGAAGAAAATCTCTGAACATAGATCTAAAGGAAAAGGTGAAGCTAGGAGGCTGCAATTAGAACTTGAAGATAGCCTGAAAAAATCTGAATTGAACTTGGCTCTATCCCTATAAAGAAATGTTCAACTAGAGAGGGATCTAATTCGCGTTAAGAAAGAGCTAAACAAATCTCTTAAATGGACCACTTCTTCTAAAATGCTAGAAAGCTTGACCTGTCAAGAGTATAACAATGAAAAGGGTCTAGGATGTTGAAAATTGATTCCCTCGTACAATTCTCATAGTAAATATGTCTATATATCTAATAAGTTAATAACATGCTATGCATTCATTGTGGGCGAAATAGACATCTTAAGAAAGATTGTGAAGCATGAAAAAGGACTGAGAAGAATTTTTCAATGATGTTGAACAAAAGGGGAGTATTAGAAGGGCACCTGGTACTGGTTCCAAAGTGAAGAAAGTCAAATTGCCAGGACTTAGAAAACACTGATTATACCCCTATCTTCATAACTCAGATTTAAATGGGTTCTCAACACTAATAAGTAATTACTCTATGCAGGTGAGAGAAGGAGAAAGTATTCATTTCTGTTCATGGATAGAGGATGCTCTAAGAATATTATCGAAAAGACTAAAAACTTTCTCTCACTCAAGTCACTTCAAAGTGGAGGTCTCTTTTGAAAATGGAAAGAAGAGGTACATTTTTGGTGTCGAAAAGACTAGGAGATCTCTTGAACATTAGATTGAAGATGTGTACTATGTGAGTGGATTAAAGTATAGTCTACTTAGTGTGTCCCAAATCTATGACAAAGGAAATAAGTCAAATTTCTTTCAGATCGAGGCATTGTCAAACCTGGTGTTTTAGAATGTGAGAAGTGTCATAGAATGTGATTCTCACTGCAAAAATGAAAGAATATATATATGCAGCTGACCTGGACACTGCTCTTGGAGATGATCTTACTTGTCTTGTAGAATTTGGGACAAGTTTTAAAATGTTAAAAATAATCCTAGTGTTCATAATTTGAACCAAAAAGAAGCTTGAAGCTATTTTAGAGTTTTAAAGATTTGAGTTTCAAAATCACCCAAAAATAAATATATTCTATAAGCAAACAAGATATTTGAAGAAAAAAATTCCAAAATTTATGTCCAAATGGGAGCATAATACTCCCTCCAGTTTTTTAGAACTAAACTATGAAGTTCAGTTCCAAATTCAACAAGGCAAAACAAGTAAATGCAGTCGTTGCTATATTACATAAATTACAAGGAAAGGATTATAATTGTAATGGTAGAACTCAAGAGTAGAAAATACCAGGAGTAACTCTCTGAACAAAATTTCCTGGAATTTTCTGACCTATAATTACTCAAAACTGTATCTACTAGTAGCTTGAAAAGAGCCAATAATCCAAAAAATGAACATACAAGAAAAATAACAATTCCTTTGTTCTCCATGTGTACCTGATTCCTTTGAACCTTTTCGACCTCCTTCCTGCATAATGATGCAAATTTTAGAACACAATGCAGAAAAAAAAGATCCCAACAAATATCAAGCAAAAGTAAAAATATTTTTTTCTTTATTAGGAATCGCTACTATGGAAAATTGGGCAACTGTTTAATATATTCACTTCTAGCCATCTAAATTTTGGTGTTATACAAGAAATGCAGGGAACCAATACAGTTTCATTCGATTAAAAAAAAGAGGAGTAACACAAGCAAATTCACATTAGTAATGCTTTGTAGAGATAGTAATGTTGTATATGGATTAGTTCATTTCAATTCCTCTAGTTCATGCACACAAAGTAAGACTTCTGAGTTCAAATTCATCTAGTTCAATTGAATGTTAGTTTTGTAGTACAACATTTGAGCAGTTCTTCGGTGAGATAAATATTGTGGCATGAAAGTTTCTTTCAAAAATACAGTTAGTGGACATAAAATAGTTTCTGCATTAATGTTCATTTGTGCCAACTGGTTCCTAAACAAAAATGAAATCCCACAATCTATTGCTTCCCAATTTAAGAGGCATAATTCCTGCATCATGTCAATAAATTTTACCTACTATCCTACTCGTACAAACTAATACAATTCCAGAAAGATAACATAGGGCGTCATCCCATCTTAAAATTGAGAAATAATAGAGTCAGGTCAAATAGACTTTATAACAGGATGTCTATTTCAGATAGTAAAACATATTGGTCACTAGTTGCGCAGAAGCCCCAGGGAAAACAAAAAGGATAAATTTTGTTGCATTTGAACCAGATATTTCATTCATATTTTGAACGGAACACCAGATTCTTCATGCCTAAGTGAGACTTGTTGATTCCATTATTAGGAGAAAAATATACCTGAGAATAGCATTTCCTCTGATAATTTCTTCCAGCTGTGTGGAAACAAGGGATTTCCATGATACTAGGTCGACAACTTCTTTACCCTGGAAAAAAGCATTGTGATAGAATATTTTAGTCAATATAAACTACAAGAATCTGAAAGAAAAAAAAAGGGGAGCAAGCATAAAGAGGAAGAAATCCACATACTAAGGCATCCTTGCTGTGAGATAAACCCCTTATGTCGGACCTAATATTTTGAAGAAGAACATCTTTTTCTCCCATTTCAGAATCGAAGTCTTTGAAAATCTTTCCATATCTAGAATTTAACTCTTCCAGGTATCGTTCCAAAACTGACAAATTGATATCCAGAGATCGCACTTTTTTCATCAGTATCTTCAGACTGTCCCCCGGCATCCTATTTACCTGTTGATGACGAATTTCTTCCACTGGGTCAGGCACATCAGTTGTCATTACTCCCTTTTTAACATCAGCTGGAAGATCCTTTTCCATTTCATCATTGGCATTTTGAAAAGTTTCGCCATGATTAGAAACATGTTGAGTGGGCACAGATTTATCCTCATTACTAGTTTGTTCAGGTACAAACAACTTATCTTGATCAGAGATAAGATCCTCAAGCATAATTTCAACAGCATCAACTCCGTACACCTCCAAAATGCTCAGGGTACAATAGAACTCTGAACCATAATGGCCCAGAAGATTCAGTTTAAGATATCTTACCCATTTTGGCTCTGGAAGAAGAAACCTCTGAGCATGCCTTACATTTACAGCGGTAAAATTTCCAAGTTTGATCCATGTGTCTGTAGGATAAATGGGACTACCAAGGAGCTCAAAATATTTTAGGTTAGACGAGTGATGTTCAAAATTTGCAACCTCCACTGTATCCACAAGGGTTTCTTCTGACAGTTCGATGACAACAAACTTCTCTTCAGCTGAACAAGGATTACGAAGGTACTTGTCCTTATCTCTGCTCAAGATGTTTGAAGCACCTTTTGCTTCCTTGTTGTAAGCCAGGACTTTGGCTCCTTTTGAAGCAGAAGCATAATTATACTCTGATCCTCCAGGCTCTAACCTATGTAGAATTCCTTCAGCATGGCCAATTTTGTTATGATTTTTGGCGTTAAATGCTTTGTTTTTGAATTCATCAAGACCTGGAGGCACAGCACGCGCAAATCTGTCAGATTTTGAAGCATCCCTTTCTGAAAGTGGATTTCCTTCACTAGCTTGTTCTTGAATTGCAGGACCAGAGCTGTTTTGCAAAACATCCGCTGATTCTGTATTTGTAACTTGACTTTTCCCTGCCTGTGTACATGAAATCTTGGCTGAATCTTCGAATTGGATTTCCTGTGATGAACTGTCGGTTTTGGGCAAAGCAGAACAAGTGTCTCTACTATATTGAAGTTTATTTTCTGTATATAATCTTACAGCAACAGGAAAATCTCCAGAGCCCTCTACATTAAACAAACATGACATGTTAAATGCAAAAAATAAAAGCTATTACTTCTGAATAACAGTAATGATGTGATGGAAGACAAATTTCAACGTTTTAAACTAACTAAACAAAAATGCTCAAGAAAAAGGAATTAGATCAAGGGCATATTGTACAATTTGTGTGAAGCTTAATCACCTCTAGCTTACCAAGTATATGACACTAGATAGGAAGTTATGGAGGCCAAGGATGAGGGTAGAAGGCTAGTAGGTAACCGTGTGTCGTTTAGTTCCCTTATTTGTACTTATTATTATTACTTTCCTATTATCTTATTCGTCGATTTTAGTATTACCTGTTGCTCTTTTTGTTTCAGCCATCGCATTATTTAGCTTATTCTCTACTTTAATCCCGTTGGATACCTAATTTGATATGCTTTTATTTGAGCCGAGGATTTATCGGAATCAGCCTCTCTACCTTCACAAGGTAGAACTGCATATACTCCACCCTCCCCATACCCCACTTGGGGGATTACACTAGGTATGTGGTTGTTGTTGTACAACTTAATCACCCTTTTCACCTAAGTTGAACGTGAGGACTTCATATCATGCATAGAACATAAAAATTCAGATTGATGGAACTAACCTTCATTAACATCACCATGACCAATCCACAAGTTCAACAAGAAAATAAGTGTCCATAGAACAGCAACGGCAGATAGAGAAACTTTATAAGCCCGTTCCCTCCCGTAAATTGCCTTCTCCAAAGCTCTTCTTTGCAGAAGAGCCCTACGTGATCTTTGCATTGCACATCAATATCTGATCTGCTGTGACTCAAAGAGTAACAATCCTAAGAAGATCTGGTCAAATAGCCTACACCAGGTAAAAAAAAAAACAGACTTTTACACTTCAATCATCCCTTAAACCAATTCAGCTATAACATATACTAATTATAATGGTTCTCAAGGATAAGGTGCCAAAATATTTGACTCAATTCTCAAAACCTGGACAAAGAATAACATTGCAAATCATGAATTGGTAATAACCCTAGCATATAGAGTGCATCACAAGTGAAAAATAAAGCAAACACATGACTCAACAGTAAATCCAATAAAGCATTTGATTGGCCTTTACTCCTCATCATCTACTTTCAGCTATACAACTAACAGCAAAGAATAGGAAATTTACGCCAATAATAACAAGAACAGAGAATTACCACTAACATCATATTCCATAAAACACCAAAAACGTACTAAAAAGATGCGATATTTGAAGAAGAAAATCAATCGTGATTAGATCATCAAAGAAAATTAAAGCAATCACCATAAAGGTCCGTGCAAAGAAAGCAAGATCACCTGATGTTCAAAATCGCTAAATTCCAATTATATAAAAAAGAAAAAAAACGCAAGCGATCTTTCTTCTGTTTTTGTCTTTGCCGTTTCAACTCGTTGTTTTTATATTCAACCTCAAGACAATCCCAATCCAACGGCTTTTTCTTACACATCTACTATTCCTTTTTTTGAATAAGTCTCATTGATTCTTCAAAGACTTAGAATTTGTACAAAGAAAAGATGGCTTTCTCTTATACTATATATCAACAACTATAACCCACTTCACCATCAACAAAAAATAATAATTTTCTGGATTTCTTATAATAACAAAACCCCTAAATTATTCTAGTGAAAGTGGAAAATGAAAAGGGAGTTTTTTAGGGTCACATGTAATGTGAAAAAGGGTGGAGATGACAGACCAATAATTGAAAGTTAAAACGGAGGATGACGTGTAAATGCCAGCTGGACCAGTTGTAAAAGGTTAGATCTGATGAGCTGGAATTAGCCAGGAAAAGCGTAATTGGCACAGAAATCGAGGTTGGTTTCCATTCAGAGTACAATACGTGGACGGTGTTTGTGTTGTCGCCTGTCTCCCACTGCTCACTTTGCGTAAATTAACAGATTCATGGGTTAAAACCAAAAAAAGGAAAGAGTTCCAAAACTTGTAAATTGAAATACGGAAAGGCATAGATTCTTTTCCAAACGAGTAACTCCGTTTATTTTTAATTGTCATAATTTATTTTTAAAATCAAATGATAATAATTTTGATTAACATTTTACGATATATTTTTTTATCAAATTGATATGTAAAAAAATTATAGTACTTTTTGTATAGTTTTTGAATATTTAAATTTTTTGTTTAAAATATCGAATTAATGTAATCTGATTAACTTTAAAAATTAGTCAAATTATTTTTAAAAAAATGCAACATAACAATTAAAAGTGGACAAAGGGAGTAGTTCTGTAAAGTTGAATACACATTTAGGGATCGTTTCGCAAAGTGTAAAGAAATACTATTCAATATTGCATTAGTTATGTTTACATTGATTAAGTACAGATTATTTCTTATGCATTACTCCCTCCATTCCATATTAACTTAAGTTTTGAGTCATTTTCCATTTTTCAAATTAACTTAAGTTTTTAGTCTTCAAGACTATTTTTAAAATATTCTTTCAATTTTACCCTTTATTTAGATTTTCAATATGATGACTTCAATAAAATTTAATTGCTTTGAATTGTTTCTTGAAAATTTCTTACTACATTAAAGTGGCTGAGATTTTCATAAAAAAAAAACTCTTCACTATTGACAAATTAATACTCACTCCATAGTTGGAGTATACTCGTCATTTACATCAAATTTAAAATTGAGTAGAGTAGTAGATTTTATGGAATTTAAGTTTGAAGATTCGATTAAAATAATTCAAGATACGATTACGAATGACTCGATTGAAAAAGTTGAAGATACCATCATTGAAGACTCGGTTGAAAAAGTTCGTGACCCTTTCATTGATGAAGACTCGGTTGAAAGAGTTCAAATTGTAAATAAGAAATCAGCAATAATTATTTACCACAGTTTAGGTTTGATTCTTCCGACGATTCTTGCACTCTTACTTCAAGTTGTGTATCATTATCTTCTTTGGGATCCAAATTCAGATCAAGAATTGTATAATTATCAATATTATGATCTACTTCAATAATGAGGTCAGGAATTTCATTTGTATTAAGTTCAAATGGAATATTTAGATCAAATTGTATAGCCATGTTTACTTCAATACTTACGAAAACAAATTTTTTGTATAGAATAAATTTAGGGGGAAATAAAAAATTTAAATTTGGCTCTATGTAAATTTTTGTTAAGTTTTTACCTCCAAACATTTGGTTTCAAAAACAAAAAATTCGTCATTTAAAGAGTCACATTTTGTATTAATTAAGTTAGTATTGGAATTAATTATTATAATTAATGTTTAGTTATTTTTGACAATAATTAATAAGGGTAAAAATGGAAAATTATGTTTAATTTATGTCCTAACCTACTTTTCTTAAAGGGTGTGAAACACCTCAAAGCTTAAGTTAATATGGACTGGAGGGAGCATTAGGTTTGATGTATTAAAAATAGTATGTATTGTACAAAAATAATTACTTACAAAACTATTATTTATAATTATGGTGGAAAAGATGCAAAAGTGTTTTGAGGGATAATGTGGTCTTTAACCAAGCTAGTGCATGTATTAAATCCGTTGCATTACTAATATCTAGAAATTCATGGTATTAGTAATACACTCATCAATACACAATAGAGTGTATAACCAGGGGCGAATTTATGTACTAAAATTGGGTCATCGGAACCCGTGATCATCCGACTAAACTCGATATATTACTTGTATATTTATTAAAGAAATATTAAATAATAAGTTGTGGAACCCATTCTCAAAGTCACTGGATGGTTCACTAGTTTGACAGCTAGATTTTAACACCAAGGTCTCGAGTTCGATCCCAGTTTTAAATTAAAAAAAAAGCAAAATTCTAAAGTTCTAAAGTCAAAAGACTTCAAAAGTTTCCTTCTCACTCACTTTTCAAGTTCCAAAAATATTTTTTCTTCTCTCTTTAAATTTGCCTTTTATTTTCCACACAAAGAACTCCAAGTCTCCAACTTCAAGTCAAGAGGTAAAAAAAATTTAGTTTATGATTCCTCTTTTTAATAAACAAACTAACAAAATCAAAAAAAATTAAATATATCGCTTAGTTATTGTTATTATTAGTGGTGTGCAAAAACCGAATCGATCGATAAATCAAACCGAAAAAAGTGTTATTGGGGTATTGGATTAACGACTTTTTAATGGTTTTATTAAAAAAAATTACCGGGTTATCGATTCGGTATTGATTTTTAATATTGATTATTGGGTAAACCGATAACTCATTATGACTAATAATTTACTACATTTACTTGTAAATAAATATTATATATTAATCTCAATAGTTTACTAGTTATTGTCGTTATCCTTTAGCCTTCAATTCACACTACAACGCGATTTTTACTTCACAACTTCATATTATACAAAACGTCAAAACTAAAGTAAGAACCTTATTCCTCTAATTTCTCTTTGTGTTACACTTGTTTAGTTTTTTCATTACATTATTGTGTTATCGCGTCAAATTTATGAGAGAAATCATATATTTATTTTATAAGTATTTTCTTATTGGTTAAACTAAAAACCGAACCGTTAAGGACCAAAACCGATAAATCGAAAACCGATAAATCGAAAACCGATAAAAAATCTCTTATTGATTTGATTATTGGTTTAACGTATTTAAAAATCGAAAACCGGTAAACCGACCGATGCATACCCTACTTATTATAATTTTTTTGATATTATCTTTAAAGCAATGGTGCACCCATTTTTTTGAAATCCTGGATTCACCTCTGTGTATAACTAATGCAAGCATTCGTTATACATAGCATGAAAAAGTATACCAAATAAGGTACAATTAATATAAAAAGCTAATGCACGCATTAGCACGCACTATTTTTGCCAATTCACTCTACCAAACGACCCCTTAAATTATTATGGCAATCTATTATATATTTGTACTATTTAAAAGTAAATTTATTTACCTCTAAAATTGAAATGGCAAAAAATAAAAAATAAGTGTGTCAAATAAAAATTAAAATAAAAAATAATTAGAATCCTCCCTCCTCCCTCGATGTAATAAGAAGTGGAGTGGGTGAAATTTAGTAATGAAGAAGGTATAATTATTAAAGGATTTTAATAATTAATTAGAAAAAAATTATAATTTCTTATGTAGCGCAAGTGTAAAATACCACATACTATTAGAGTGGTGTTATATGTCTTAAAGTGGAATTAAATTCACTTTTAAGTAGTAACGATGTAATAGATCATCATGATACTTTAAATATGTATTTGACTTTTCGGGACAAATTCAAAAAAATATTTATACATTTTCCCATTAAAAAAAGTCATACAAATTTTCTATGGCTATATATCAATTTATATTAAAGATAAAATTTAAAAAAAACTAAGTTGAATTGTTACTAAAACTACAAAAAATATTTTATTAGATTGTCTAAAAAGAAAATAAGGTCATAAAATTGAAATAAAAAGAATGTTATATTAATTACTTGTTCCACCTTATTTTACTCGAAGATCAATATTTGACTGGACATCAAAATTAAGTAATAAAAAAGTTAACGCTAAATATATTTAGAATATCAAGATTACAATTTTAAATAAATAGTGATAAAATTATATACATCTTTTATCACTATCAATCCAAATCTAACATCAAGACATCAATAAGCCATTACCCATAATACAAACCTTCTAAGCTAAAACATGTTCTTAATGTAGAATAAAAGAAGACAAAATGATATTAAAATCACATTATTAGATATAAAAGTGTGCGTAATACAAAGTAGGTGAAAGACATATCACCCAACTCAGTAAGTGACTAAATCATGAAACACTAGAATATGAATATAACTAAAAAATAAGTAGTAATTCATCAAAAGAAATTAGACTAAAATAAAAAGATAGGAGCTAAAGTTGCTTACACAATATCTCACTTTAATTTCACAAGTTTGACAGTTGACTG
Source organism: Solanum piurae (assembly GCA_029582685.1). Taxonomy (NCBI): domain Eukaryota; kingdom Viridiplantae; phylum Streptophyta; class Magnoliopsida; order Solanales; family Solanaceae; genus Solanum; species Solanum piurae. The sequence continues at coordinate 7,776 of JAJOOO010012522.1, read as the reverse complement.
GAGTCATAAGTCAATAGTTGGACCATTTCTATTGTATATATGTACATATATAGGATTCATGACTTTAAGAGACCCAGCAAAAATATTGTCTCGTTCTTCTGAAAACTTAATGAATGATAAGATATACTAAATAATATAATAATCATATCTCTGAATCGATTACAAATATGAAATTATGTGACAACATGTGTTAGGTAACAATCAACTCTAGATACTTTAAAATAGCTAACCTAACTCATATTTGTACACTTGCATAAATTAGATGACTTTAATACATACAAATAATGCATATGACATGTTTTTAAGCAAATTCCATCATATTAAGACTTGATGACTTACTTACAAAAAATGACAAATTTTTACTTCACTTAAAAATGGTCAGTTTGCTCTCTCTCTTTATTTATATATATATATATATGAGAAACATAGATAAGATGATGTGACACCTCTCTATAGATCTTTACATTGAATTACTCAAATTTTCACCTTCTACTATAATATATCTTAACTGCTAAGAGCTCTCACCTCTTCAATTTATCCTCTTAATAATATTCACAACTTCCTTTCTTTTAATTTTCACAACCCACAAAATTTAAATTATAAGTTTATGACATCTTATGATATTTTCAGTTTATTTATATATGTTCATATTTTGTATCAAGAAAAATCTCATTCAAGGACCAACTATGCTCTTATTACTAATGCATATTACATGTTTTTAAGCAAATTTAACCGTAATAAGACTTAATGACTTACTTACACAAAAATGACAAATTTTTACTTCACTTAAAATGCTCAGTTTGCTCCAAACGTTCTACAATCTCTCTCTCTCTATATATATAAGGTGATGTGACACCTCTCTCTATAGGTCTTTACATTGAATTACTCAAATTTTCACTTTTCACTATAATATATCTTACTCCCTCCATCCACAATTGTTTGTCAGGGTAAGGTCATGTACATCCCTCAAGGAAAATTTAATAGAAGGTGTTATTTGACTAATATAACCCTACTATACCAAGAATACCAAAAGTCTACATAACTTTTCAATTGAACTACACTATCATTAAGGGTAGAATTGGAAAAAAGTGATTAATTATTTCTTGATTGTTTAAATTGACAATTAATCTTGAACATCTATTTTTAGTATACCTACCAAATAATTGTGGACGGAGGGAGTAACTACTAAGAGCTCTCACCTCTTCAATTTATCCTCTTAATAATATTCACAATTTCCTTTTTTTTTAATCTTCATAACCCACAAAATTTAAATTATAAGTTTATGACACCTTATGATATTTTTAGTTTATTTATATATGTTCATATTTTGTATCAAAAAAATTCTCATTCAAGGATATTTTTTCACTTCTTCATTACCATAGCATACATAAGGGTGATGAAAAAAAATATTAATTACCACTTCATATAATTCCTTTCATGATTAAGAACCATGGTTGGCAAAGTCGTAAAAAATCTAAGCACAAGAATATGTTTCTTTTAATTTTTTAAATTATATTCTTTTCATTTTAATTTTTGTGGTGCTATTCATTTTTTAGAGTCAATTCGATTAATATTTAAAATTAAATTGAATAAATTACCATAGTGCCTAACAATTTTGTATAAGTATATTCTTCATTTGTGTTTGTAGGGATTGAGAAGAAAGTTGAGGAAGATAGAATAGTAGAGAAAATTATGACTTGAAGAAGAAGAAGATGTAGAGTCTTATAATAAAATTATTATTATTGTAATTTTATCTCTTCAATTTTTTCTTCCACTACTCTATTTTTCATTTATGTACTTTATTGAAAAACTTAAAATATATTTTTAATTTTTTTTAATTATAACTCCTTACTTTCTCTTTTTTTTCCCTTAAAATTATATTTTAGTATTGACTTTGATTATATATGTCTATTTCCATCATAGAGCAATAATGCTATAATTGAAAGTAAGATTTAAGAGATTATTGTTTTTATATATGAACTAATTTGAAGAGGTTTGAGAGAAAACGACAGTAGAAGAAGTTGAATATTTTGTTTCAATCACTGTAGAATGTTTTTTGAATTTTAAGGAGGCTGATAGCGATTAAATATCGAAATATAAATTGATTTGAGAGGGTAAGGAGGTGTTGAGGAGTGTTTTAATTGTCCACAGACTGATTCAAAACGAAAAAGCAAACTTGTAAACATTATTGCTAATTTTCAAAGTCAATGTCAAACTTTTGTATTAAGCTCCAAATGAAATTATATTATTCATCTCTGAATTCTTTCTAATTTAAAATATCAACCTCTTTAATTGCATCTTACAATAATAACTTGACAAATATAAGTGTCATTAACTCATGTTAATAGGCAAAAAAACTAATTAGAGATTTTTGTATTGATTTAAACAAGTTGTTCACAATTAACATTTTTTTTATAGAAGTTCACATTTAACAGTTGTCCAATAAAAAAAAAGATTACTAAAAATTAATTTTTTTAACATCAATATTTAACCTTTTATTACCGTGCGAAGCATTGAATATGAGTATACTAGTTGCCTTAATATATTTAAAATCACAATAATCAATCTAAATTTCTCTAGAAAAATATAATTTCGAAACACCTTAGAGGCAAACTTAACTTTTTGTCAACTCAAATTAGCCCCTCACATTAACGGTTTGAAAATTAAAAGTATAAGAACACTTTACGTATTAGTTAGAAAATCTAATTCCATAGTCAAATTTTGATTCGAATATCATTTGTAAAGTTGAATCATTGTTTTTGAATTCTAATTTAGATTTAAATTTTTTAATTCTAGTCTCTTAAATCACTTGTTTGGGGTGATCGAATTCAATGAATTTAGCACATAATCAATAGATCCATTTAAGAAATAATTATCTTAAGTTTGAGGTTGGTTCTCCACATTTTTAAATTTTGGAGTCGAGAGATCCTTATTCAGAGATTCACAAAATAGATATTGTAATTTGTCTTTGCTATTAAAATGCTACAACTTCTTCATTGTGATATCTCATTGTCAATATTGAATTTGTTTTTGATTTGCACCCTCTTAGAAATTTAGGTGGTTCCTCAAATTTGGATTATAAGTATTTCTAAAATTTTAGTTTTTTGTACCTCAACTTGCATTGCCTGTGAAATGTATGAACTCTTGATTAGATACGAACATATCAATTGTATGAGTTCCTCCACAGATTCTGCAGAATAATTGAGCTTATTGGATTGAATGAACTTGAGCTTGCACCTGACCCATCAAATAATTGTTTAGCTCGCTACAGTTGTTCAAGGTTGCGATATGTGCCTATATACTAGTTATCCTATTAATCTCTAGAATTTTTATTGCCTTTTTCATTGTACCTCTATTGAATCAACTTGTCTACTCATCATATGTTTTCTCTAGTGCTTGTCCATCGGCAGCTTAACCAAAAAATAACTTAGAATGAATATCTAAACTTTCAATAAATATATATGCTAGAACTATTTGTGTTAGTGATGATTGAACAATCTCGATCCCCCGTCGAGACATCTTGCATATTCCAAGTGTGGGTTGGTGCCACACCCTATGTTCATCGTGTTCACACACCTAGCATCGTGTTCGCACACCTAGCATCGTGTTCGCACACCTAGCATCGTGTTCGCACACCTAGCATCGTGTTCGCACACCTAGCATCATGTTCGCAGAGGCCAATGATTTTGGTCTACGCAATCGCGATCCTGGTGTTGTATTCACAAATACACGGTGTCTTGGTTACTGTGTTTGCAGAGGCTTAGGTCCCTGACCCTCCGCATTCACGAGATAAGCTCCGCAATCATAGAAAAGGGTCTGAGTTAACCTGAGTCAGTTGACTACCACGATCGCGGACATGGGATTGCAGTCGTTGAGATCATTTAACTTACTTGTTATATTGTGATTAGCTCGAATTTCAACTCACAATATTATTTTTCAAAACTCGATATGTTGAGTTTGAGAGCTTTGTTTGAGGTGATTTTAGTTGCGATGTAACACCTCGAAAAAAGAAAAGATGCATTGTAGATGGATGGTCCAAGTCTACGGGTTCTGTTTACAGATTGTAGAAGGTTCTACGGTCCGTAGAAGGGAGCCATAGAAAAGGGCTTTAAGGATCTTCTGGTTAGGGTTTCTGAACTTTCCCTACGGACCATCAGGACGGTCCGGAGAAAGTTCTAAAGCGTGTAGGAAAGGAATTGTAGAAGGTGTTTCAGACTTAGTTAAAATTATGACTTTTAGGCCTACAGAAGGTTGTACGGGTTGTGGAAGTTTTCATGATTCATAGACCTATCTCGTGAAACTTGACTTCAAACTTGGAAGGATTTTGGTTCATAGGTTCCACGGTCCATGGAACTTTAGGCGGACTATAAACTAGACTCATGAAAAATATTCAAGAATTTAAGTCTAGTATTAAGTTTTATGGACAACCAGAGAGGTCTGTAGAAAGTTATACGAACCGTAGGTAAGTCCGTAGGACTCCATTGGTAGTTTTAAGTTCAGGGTATTTGTCTCTTTTTCTATGTATTTAATACCTATATTATGTCGTTTTACCCTTAAACCTAAGCCTATAACTGCCCTTCACCCTTAGAAATTTTCCATACTCTTTCATTCCCTCAAATTCCTGAATTCTCTCCAATGTTCTTCTATATAGATCAAGAAAGAAGAAACTAGTTCTCAAGATCAAGTCTCTTTTACTCATCATTGCCTAGGGCTTCAATCGTAGGGAGATCATCGATGAGTTTCAATCATCCATTGAGTCCCCAAAATTTCTTCAATTCTCCAATTCAATTTCTCAAAATTGTTTAGGTTTTCATTCAATTCCTTATGAGTTCTATTTGTATGGATTCAATTGATTGATTATGATCTTATTTTAATGATTTGGACTCAATTACATGATTTTCAACTAATTCCATGTGAATCCATGCATGATCTATGATTTTGATTGTGAGCCCTAAATTGCATGAATTTGAAGAAAAGCTATGAATCTATGAATGATGTTTTCATGAACTTATGCATGATTTATGATAAATGATTGATTATTATTTAGGTTGCTTAAGATAAACATTGATTAATTGTGAAAGGATTTTCTCACATACTTAAGAAATCATGAATTGTGAAAGGTTTTCTCACATCATTGTTTAAGGAGCTACTCTATGATATTTCTAGCTTGAATTAATAACTTGATTGTAATTTTCCATGGATGATGATGATTTTATGTTTATGACTATTCCGTTGGGATTTCTACTTATAGTACCTAGAGGACATTGAGATTGAGGCTCTCCCATTAATAGAGGCCCAATCTCTAGTAGCAACTCTGTGTCCCTAACTACGTGCTCTCTTAGGATGTATTAGCTAGTGGATCCACATAAGCTAGAAGTTCATGATCATTACGTTGGCAATTTGGATTTCTCTTTTCGACGTGAGATCAATACACCATATTCCATGTTATAGCTCACATGGTCCATGTCGGTTAAGAGTAGATATCCCACAAAATGAACTAAGTTACATTTAAAATGTTTTATAAAGCTCTATGTATGATTTCAAGATGCATTGACCGTGTTTATAATTATGATTCTATTTAAAGGTTTTTACTATGCTGTTTGGTCATGCATATCAGTTTTCGATTATGTCCCCTAGTGATCATGTCTCATGTTTTATTGCATTCCTCTTATAATTAGTACATTTCATGTACTAATGTATACTTGTCCTTACATTATTTCACTAATTTAGGGCGTGACGATTCCTCTCCTACCATTCGTGGCTAGTTGATCATCATAAAGATTGAAGACTTGGTGAGTCCTCATAATTCGAGGACAATGTTACTTTTATTTCTTTCAATATGTGTTAGTTTCAGACTTTCTATGTGGTGTAAAGGTTACATCCCGACCACTCCTTTTAATGTAATAGATGACTTGTCAAGACTTTGATGTACTTACGCTTATATGTCAAATTTTTTTTACTTCTTATGAGATTTCTTGCTTTCCTCAATTATGTTATTTATATGTATGCCAAGTGTCTTTTCTCAATATTGTATCATTGACTATTGAGTAATTTCTAAACAAGAAACATTAATGCTACCAATACAATATATATATACTGATTTAGTATCTATTCAGTGAAATTATGAGCCTTAATGATACAAATACAATATATGATACTTATTTAGGGATATATAGTGTAATTATTTAGTGGAGTATGAATGTAAAAGGGTATATGTTTGTAATTATTTTGCTTTTATAGGGTATTTGTTTAGTTTCCCCTAAATTTTTTTTGGGAACTTTCGCATATATCCACTCAGAAATAGCTTAATTACGCTCCATAACTATAGTTTGCTAATTACAATTCATACCTACATGTTATAGGGAGGAGAGTGGCGAGTGAGATTGGGAGAGGGAGGAGAGAGGTGAGCGAGAGAGGGCAGATAGTGGGAGAGAGGTGAATTGTATATGTATATAAGTTAAATAATTGTATATTATACAAATGTATTTTTATATCTGGCGAGCGAGATTGGCAGAGGGAGGAGAGAGGCGAGCGAGAGAGGGCAATAATTTGTATAGTTCGCATCTTGTTTGTATAATTCGCAGGTATGTTTGTATAATTCGCCTGTTTTTGTATAATTGAGTAATATAAAGTCTGGAACTATACAAATATGATAAAACTCGAAATAACGAATTGATACAAACTTAAACATATGAACTTTAAACAGTTATACAAATTATATTATACAAATTATATTATAAAAATTATATTATACAAAATCCGAAAACTACACGTTTATATAAACTTTAAAAGGTTATGCACAAAAAGATTGAATGCATATGGTGACAAAACTAAAAAAAGCAAAGGAAATGATCGTCATATACAAATACAAAACCATCGTATACAAATACAAATCAAACAAATAATTGTTAGTTGCAAATTATACTCGAAGTCAACCCACGTAATTAATGATTAATGTTAATCGTGAGTGATAATTAGAGCAAACTATAACTATGATGACTAATTAAGTAGTATAAATTTGTTTAACCGCGTAGTTTTCCCAATTTTTTGCATGTTATATGCTTGGGTGATTTCCCCAATTACAAACTTGGGCCAATTTGAGGGAAGTGTTGTTGGGCTGTAGGGAGTTCCAATTCTAAGGCCCAAAATCCTTGTAGCCAGTGTCTTGGCATTCGAACGCGAGAAAATGATCAAAATGGTCCTTAATGTATGACTTTGATTCCATTTGGTCCTTAATGTATGGACTTGATGGAAATGGTCCTTTATGTATCATAAATTGTGATCAATTTAGTCCTTAACCCTAAAATTAATATATTTCTTTTTTTTGCCATCAAAATATACGGAATATGTAAAAGATGCGCTTGTTCAAGACTTTCCTTCTCCTGTTTTCAAAAATTCCAAAAGGGCACATCAATTTTTTTTAACCATAAGGGCAAAATCGCTCCTGACGGAGCGATTTTATTCTGAAAAAATTGACGCCGTTACTACTTTAAAAAACACAAAAATCGCTGCCGGTCCAAATTTATTTTTCTTTAAAATCGCTGCTGTGATTTTTTTTTTAACAACGCTGCTTGAAAAATAGAAATAGCTGCTATAGCAGCCATTTTCTTAAAAAAATTTAAATTATTTTTATTAAAAATTCCCGAGGCGAGGGCTGCTTAAAAAAATAATGGAAAATCGCTCCACGTGTAGCGATTTTAGTTAATTTTTTTTTAAATAATCGCTGCCATTAAATTTTTTTAACTAAAATCGCTACACGTGGAGCGATTTCCCATT
>JAJOOO010012521.1:0-38640 GCA_029582685.1 Solanum piurae | reverse complement strand
AAATACTTTGACTAATTGGATATAATCGTGGGTTAAAGTAAAGTCTAAACCATTTTCCTCGTGGGATCGACCCCAACCTACAAGTTGGGTTCTTTACTTGATAACGATCGCTTACGCTTCTTTAGGGAGGTGTAATTTGAGCGTATCAAGGTGATGGTTGCATATTTTTTGGTTTATATATGTATGCATGTCTATTGCTTTATAGTATCATTTGTGTAATGAAGGTTGGGGAAAACATATGAAATGAAATCATGATTGATAATCTCATGCAGTGAATGTGTTTATGTGACTCTTGGCTTTCAAGTGTAATTGTTGATTATATTTGTGATTGTGCATGATTGTTTGTGATTGTTGGTTGGCTCGAGTATGACACTGGTACAAGAATATTATTGGTTGACTCGGATACCACATATGGTATGAATACTAATGATTGGCTTGAGTACCACGACAGGTAGGATTACTAACTCTAGTTTGCTTGGGTACCACACCGGTACACAAACAGATTAATTGTGGGTTCCATGAGAGGACCGAATATGTGTTGATGGTTCCATTAATGGATCGAACATTTACATGTGAGATCATGTGGGACATGCATCCAGGTAATGTTTGATTCATGATATTGTGACTAGAGTCTATGAATTGGTGATTGTTGTTATGTGTTACTTTATTGTGGTTAATTGTTTACGTTCATATCTTAGACTGATCGTGTGATCCTACTAGTACACTATTGTTTGTGTACTAATACTACACTTGTTCTTTCCTTGTTAAGTACATGTCATTTTTCGGTGGCTGATCCAAGAGATGAGTTAAGAGATGCTTGACATAAAATCCAAGGGTGAGCTAGGTTGCCATGAGTTCTTCTATCATTTCTTTTTCATCCTTTCAGACACATACATTAGACTATTATATTATGTTTTTCAAAGTTATCAGGGTTGCATCCTGATACGCTCAAATTAAACCTCTATTAAAGAAGTATAAGCGGTCGTCGTCAAATAAAGAACCCAACTTATAGGTTAGGGTCGATCCCACAAGGAATATGGTTCAAACTCAAACTTAACTCACGATTATATTCGTTTAGTCAAACTATTTCCGAGACAAGTAATTAAAGTGATGGGGGGGGGGGTTGTAATCAAATAACCGATTATTGTTTAAGTAACAAGTGAGCAAGATTCAAAGTTTGAGTTATCAATATGAGAGAGAAACTAAGGTGTATGTGTTTCTCCATAATCCCTTAACGCAGTAATCCTAATAATAGTAATAATCATTTCCTAGTGTTTTACATGCAAAGTTGGTAAGATAAGTATCCCGAAGTGATTGGTCCTCGAAATAAGGAATTTCACCCCGCACCTTGGTGCGGCTACATGTGTATACTTTACTAACCCTTACCTTTACCTCATATTAGACATCACATCAATGTATGACTTAGTTTTCACCCTCGCACCAATTGACATTAGACTATTAGATAGCATCCCACTAAATCTTTGTTGATAATTCTTTTCTCATTAACTACCTCCTTGATCCGGTAAGTACCAACAAGGCGAGTTCTAATGCGTGCACTAGTTAAAAAGACTTCTAAGCAAAAGAATTACCAATACTTGCATAAACACTATTCAAGAACTACTTAATTATTATTCATATGTTGTTAATTGCTCATGGTTCCCACAACCCTAGTTGTAGATTTAGTTACTCATGCTTGAAAGAACACAATCCATATTTTGATAAAGAGAATTCATGAACTTACGTTTAGAGTAGAAGAAACCCAAAATCTCCAATTGAATTTCAAAGCGAAAATCTTATAAACCGAAATCCGGAAATCAAATTGCCAAAGTTTGCAAGTTAATTCCCAAAGAAAATACCAAGAAATAAAAGTAAACAATAATGTCTAACCCCTTAAAACGAGGTTTACATACCCTATTTATAGAAAAAACATGTCCTAAACAAAAATGAAACAAAATAAGGAAATAAACTTCTGGAACGCAACATCAATCGACGACTTGACCTATAGACCGTGGGTCGACCTAAGGTTTGTAGGTCCCATTTCGTTGGTCAACACTTAGAACTTTTCAGCAGAGGTTGGAACCTTCACTCCCAGATCATCAACGACGGACGTGCAGGAAGGACCGTAGATCGACCTACGGTCCGTGGGTCCTCTTTCGTGGTTCCAAACTTAGGATTTTCATCAGGTACTGGAACTTCAACTCTGTGAACACATTCGATGGATGTCCAGGACGGCCTGTGGAACGAGCTACGATCCGTGGATCGCTTCGTAGTTCCACACTTGGTCAGAATTCCCTGATGCTCTATCTATGCCTACCCATCGACGGACCCTCAAAGGACCTACGGTCCGTAGGTCACTCTATGGGTGGCTACTTCTACATATTTTTAGCTGTCATCTGACTCAACCGTGTCCAAGCCTACTTCCTGCAAACATAACACATAAAACATTATTTCCAATACAAAATGGCCCTAGACACACACACCTCTTAAGTGAAATGTATCAAAAATACCGTAAGCTCATAGTATATCAACACCCTCAACTTAAACTTGTTGTTTGTCCTCAAGCGACACACTAACACTCTGAACGACATTTGTGTAGAAGAAGACATTCGAACTCAAGCAATCACATGGCCATCTCAATCCATTTCATTTTCTTAGTGCAAATCTTTTCTATTAGACTCAACAAACCAACTCATACGGATCAAAACATGACACCGATCGACCAACAGACACCATAACATACACCGTTCACAATCACCAAGGTATCAATTTTCCAACAATGTAACTAGTGTCCTCACTTCAAAAGAAATCCTTTTTTCACTCACAAGATATATGACTTTCAAGTTTTAGGATTTGTTCAACACTCACGCTCGTGACTTCAAATACAGTTAGTTCTCAATACCATAGGCTTGCCTTTATTTTCACTACTTAGATTCTCCAAACTAGTTGCTAGGATCACTATAGGACTTTCTTAGCTTGTAACGTAGGCTCAGGGTCACATGTGGTACATTTGGGTATTTTTTAGTGACTTTCTGCCCTCCTTGACATTGCATTGACTTTTTACCTCTTTTCTCAACCTATTTTTGACATTTTTTCATTTTACTTTCTTTCCCTTGACTCTTTTCAACACAAATGTGACTTTTGAATTTGTGGCTCTTATTTTTCACTTTCTCCTTTTTCTTTCACTTTATCTTTTTCAGCACTTTTTTCTTATCAACTTTTTGCTTCTTTTGCACAAAGTCACATTTTTTTATTTCCTATTTCTCCCTTCAACACACAACTCTTTTCATACCCTTTTTTTTTTCTTTCAGTCTCCTTTTTTCACAGCCACCCTCAACTTATGTGTTTAGCATGAGTTGAGGTGCACAATATCCGATGTTGGACCAGCGCCAAGATCAAGGTAACTTTTGTATTAGCCACTCTCAACTTAGGCTTTTGGCCTAAGTCAAGGTGCAAATGTCCAAGGAGGGACTGAGGCCAAAATAATTATTTTAGGGAAGGTGAGTTAGGTGAATTGGAAGAAATGGTCTATCTTAGGCTCAAACATTTGGATCAAAGGGAATATTGATTTCATTTGGTTGGATCATTTTAGGCTTTAGTGGACTAATTTGAACAAGGGCCTATGATCACTTCCCAACTTCTAACCTAGATTATCTTAGCAGGACCAATGAGGCAAGTTCTAGATTGGCACACATTGTATGAACATTCAAGCTTTCCTCACACACAGTTGGCACATTGTTTCATTATCAAATTATTCGACTACCCAGTTCGAATTTTAGCTTAAGTCATGAAGTCAATTCAATTTATATCATGTCATATTGAGATCCAACACATTTTACTTATCAAGCCTAAAGCGAGCACATTTCATCATTTTGGACAGGGATAATTTTTCATGCTTTTCATGTCATCATGCTTTCATTTTATCTACTTACTCCTACACATATATTCCTAAACATGTCGGTTCAACATATTTTAAAAAAGTCTCTTGGGGGAAAATAACACAAGCAATAAAACCCCAAGAGAGGATTATGAATTGGGTTACTCAGACTTCACCCTATGACTCACAATCCATTTACCCCACCCCAAAAAAAATAAAGTGCAATTGTCTTCAATGCACAGAAAATAAAGAGTAAAGGATTGGGTGAAGCAAACATGTGGCGCATATGCGCCGAAAACCACTCAAGAAGCGGGTGGGTCTAGTTTCCCAGAGCCCGCTGGATCAATACTTGGAATGCTATCAGTAGCGCTCCCATCTACTATCCCATCACTCTCAGTAGTCCTCACATCATCAAATTTCACCACACCCTCAGTAGTGCTCACACTGCTGGATGGGCCAACACCTATCTCCCTGGCCCGCTGCTATCTCATCTTCTCGTCTAGTAATGACACCTCTGTGGCCTCCTCCAACTGCTGGCACTCCTTATTTTTTAATCTCTGGGTCTCACCATTATCATAAGTACGACCGAAGCGGGGGCACTTCCCAGCAGCACATGAAGAATCTGGCGATGTCATATCATTACCGAATAGGGCAGTCAACACCACCTTATCAACCGGTGCCGTAGGGGTAGAGTCTGGCTCAGTCTCTAGGGGGGGGCTAGGAGTGTATCAATATCAGCACGGAGTCTAGCCAACTCTTGCTGGAAGGTGGACACATCAACGGTCGAGGCTGGCCTCTCCAACACGCGCAACTCAAAGGCATCCAGGCACTGATGAACAACCTAAGCCTTCTACTCCATCATCCAATCCATCCTCGCCTCAGCCTCTACTATGGAACACTGCATCCATGGCTTCATATGCTAAAGCAAAATGGCCATCTATGTCTTTCGCTTTTGGACTCGGGCTAGGGGGATGGTGGTGGAACCTGAAGAATGGGTGGCTCTGGAAGAGCTAGGGGCCTAACTGGCGGCCGGAGATGGAGGAGCCTGGGCATCCGCGGTAGTGGCTGGATGGGCAGTGTCACTACTCCGCATCTGCTCCACATCTTCTACAAGTCATTTCCCAATGGTGGCACCTCAACCTGTGGCTCCCTGCGAGGTGCAACTACATTGGCCTCATCTCGAATAAGGCCAATATTCAGAGTCTTATTTCTTAGAAGAAATCGGTCACAATGTAATACTGGTACAATAACATCCCTGTAAAGCTGGAATATGAGGCACGGGAAGGGCAGAGTGGTGGTGGCCTTGAAGGCTCTCTCATGAATCACCGCAATCAGAATGCAGGCAAAGTCTATGTCCAAGCCTACAACCATAGATGCAACCATCAATGCTCGGTCCCATGTGACCACATTGTCCGCCTGAGTAGGGGACACCCGATTTCACACCAGCAACCAAAATAATTTAGCAGCAAAACTCAGCATCACCTTCTTGATACCCAAGCTCGGAGTCCAGACCCACTCTGCGCTCTCCATGTGCTATAATATGACATGCTAACCACCTTAATAGTGACTCCCTCTGATCGGTATTCCTCTGAAATGCCCCACTCTGAATGAACCCATTCGATAGTCGAATTATGTCGTATTGATGGGCAAAGTGTGGTCTGGGCCGTAGATAAACCTACGGAGGGTGGTTTCAGATATGTCAAAAGTGAACCCCCGGATGAGTGTGGCCTCAAGTGGAGGCTGAGTTGCGGGCTTGGCCTGCTTAGAGATGGAGCCTCTAATGGTGACAACATAGGAAATGTAGAACTCCCGTACAATCTCCTAGCTATAGGACCTTGGGATACGTGCCATCCACTCACACCTGTGCCTCCAAAAAAGGATCATGGATGACTAGAGCTGTGTAGAGGCTACCTGTGAGAACCCGATGTTCCTCTGTGACTAATTGGGCCATCTTATCGTGCTCATTCAACATGCGAGCATTCGTGTAAATCTGAAACTGTCCCTCTACACACCATCTGTTAGGCTCTGTAGCAATTGTTGGAGGCTTAGTACGGGGGGTACTATGGTATATCATGTACTATTGGACTCGTACGGGGAAGCGGTGTTACTGCTGGGGCTGGAGCTGGAGCCAAATGAGGACTCTGAGCCAGCCGGTGATCTGATCAGTATGGCCCCCTCTTCAGACTAGGGGGCAGTGACCACGTCGAAACTCACCTACCAGGCTCAGTTTCGTGTAGTGCGTGGAGCAGTGGGGGCAATCCTGGTGGTAGGTGGAACATAATCCCCATCCGTATCTACATCGAGCAGCCTGAAAGTGGGAGCAATGAATTTTGATTTGCTCTTGGCGGCGTAGGTCGGAGCTTGCTTCGAGGCCATGGTTCCTGTGGAAGCTTAGTTAGTACCAATATAGTGCAATAATACTCATAGAAGAATTTTAGAACAAATGTTGGACCAAAACAAAAAATAAAAAATTCCTTGGACAGTAGCTGAACTGTCGACCTACGGTAGGTACCAACGGTCCGTGGGTCCCCTCCGTAGGTCAGAGTACCCAAAATTGGGTCTCTGATGTGGGAACCACGTATGTGCAGAACGGTCCATCGATGGAACGATGAACCGTAGTCCACACCGTGGTTCAACACTTAGTGAAAACTCTATGTGCTACTAACTCACGGACCCGACCTACGGTACATAGACGGGGTCTCGTGGGTTAGTTCTATAGGCTTCAGACATGACTCACACTTTACTCCTTATTTCATCAATCAATCATTAAAACTGGGTCCAATCATGCATTTCAACACAATATATGGTAGTTCTTCATCCTTAGGGTTCTGATTACACATAACTCAACTTTTTAACATACCTAAATTAGGAACCCTAAATCAAAACTTCCAATTAGACCACTTACACTAATTTAGTCATTTTAATTAACTATACACTCACATACCATCATACCAAGGGTTATTTTAACTTATAATTCAACATTTAAACACAAAACTAACAACCCAAGGTCAAGTTCATCAATGTGATTTCAAATGAAACAATGAAGTAATTCAAATTTAGAGAGAAATCTATATACATTACAAGTAATCACTAATGATGAGTGTGTGTTGCAATGATATTTGTGACCATTTGCTAGCCTTTCGATGCTGAACCCGAACTTTAGAATCATTGGAGAGGAAATGGAGAAGTGGGGATTGATTTGGGAGAGAAAAGGATGGCTATGGGATTTGGGGGAATGAATTTGGTGATGTTATGGGGATATTTTGGTTTTAAATGGGAGTTATTTGGAGAGATAGAGGGATGAACAGCGATTGGTGGGAGTTATTTGGACGTGGGAAGTGTTTGAAATGAAAGGGATTTTATTTAATAAGGGGTCCGGGTCGGGTCGAGTCAGGTCAGGCAAACCTTAGTTTTAGACACACGAGACCCCATCGACGGTCCGTGGGTCAACCTACGGACCGTAGGTCACGCTGACACTTAGAAAATTAAGAAAACTTACTTGGGGTCTACGGACGCCATTCACGGTCCGTGGATGAACCAACTGATCGTCGATGAGGTCTGTAGACCACTGCACAACTGTTTTTCTGTAGATTTTTGCCTTTCGTCCCTGCACACGTTGCAACCATTAGGACTTTATTTTTACATTTTCTGGATACTTTTTAGACACGTACCTTATTCTATATCTAGCCAACACTAATACAAAAATAAAACACCTATCTAAAGAGTTACAATATTTTAAAACAAAAGACGAAAACTCCTAAATCGAAAAGAAAAACCTATAGTTGGCTATATAGTACATCTTGGGTTGCCTCCCAAGCAGCGCTTGATTTAACTTCGCGGCACGACGCAGACACCAGGATTATTCAAACTTCATCAAGATAGTAAGCCTCAATCACTTCTTGCACACTTTTTGATTTCTCTATGTCCTTGATTCTTTGCCCGTTCACTTTGAACCTTTTCCCTTCTTGTTCTCGAGCTCGACTGCTCCATGTGGGAATACTTGAGTGACTCAGAATGGCCCGATCCACTTGGACTTGAGCTTGCGAGGAAACAATCGCAACCTTGAGTTGAATAAAAACATCAGATCATATACAACAAATTCATACTTTTTAATCTTTTGATCATGACACTTCTTCATCTTCTCCTTGTACAAAGCTGAACTTTCATATGATTTTAGGTGAAACTCATCAAGCTCATTCATGTCATTTACTCTTTGACTCGATGCAGCACCCCAATCCAAATTCAACTTCTTTAGCACCCACATGGCCTTATGCTCTAGCTCTATCGGCAAATGGCATGACTTCCCATATACAAGTTGGTAGGGGACATACATATGGGAGTTTTGAATGCGGTGCGATAGGCCCATGGTTGACCAATTCGTTCTATTGGCGTTCACAGTCTTTACAAGGATCTGCTTTATCTCTCTCTCTTTGTTTGACACTTCAACTTGCCCATTAGACTGCGGATGGTAATGAGTAGCTATATTGTGATGAACTCCATATTTCTTTAGCAACGCCTTGAACAACTTATTACAAAAGTGGGAAGCTCCATCGCTAATGATCGCCGTAGGTGTACCAAATCTGGAGAAGATACTCTTTTTCAGGAAAGTGGTGACACTCTTACCCTCATTGTTTGAAAGTGCAATTGCTTCCACCCATTTTGACACATAATCAACCGCAACAAGAAAATACTTCATCCCATGTGAACTCACAAATGGACCCATGAAGTCAAGGATCCATACATCAAATAACTCAATCACTAAAAATCAGATTCATAGGTAGCTTTTGCTTCTTTGAAATTCCTTCTTCTCTTTGGCAACGGTCTCAACATTTGACGAAATCATGAGCATCTTGGTGGATGGTAGGCCAGTAGTACCCACACTACAAGATTTTATGCGCAGTTCAAATACCACTATGATGCCTACCAACATGTGATGAATGACACACCTCTAGTATACTCATCATCTCAACCTCAGGCACACAACGACGAATAATCCGATCAGCACAAATACGAAACACGTAAGGCTTATCCCAAAAGAACTTCTTCACATCATGCATAAACTTTTTCCTTTAATGGAATGACAAATCCGATGGAACCAAATCACTTGCCAAGTAGTTAGCAAAATCTGCAAACCAAGGAATAAAAGCATGAGAAACAACCAATACATGTTCATCTGGGAATGCATCATTAATTTCAGCCCCATCTCCTAGCTTGAGCATAGCTTCCTCCTCTAATCTGGACAAATGATCGGCAACTTGATTTTCTGTCCCCTTTCTATCTTTAACCTCAAAATTGAACTCTTGCAGCAACAATACCCATCTGATCAACCTCGGTTTTGCATCCTTTTTAGCTATTAGATACCTCAATGCAGAATGGTCAATATGAACTATGACCTTAGTACCAAGCAAGTAGGATCAAAATTTCTCGAATGCAAAAATCACAACAAGGAGTTCCTGTTCAGTCACCATATAGTTCTTTTGAGCCACATTTAGAGCTTTGTTGGCATAGTAAATCGGGTGAAGAATCTTCTCTCGCCTCTGTCCCAATACCACACCAAGCGCCACTCTACTCGCATCACACATCACTTCAAACGGTTGCCCCCAATTTGGTGAAATAATGATAGGTGCAGAAACTAGCCTTACTTTCAACTCTCCAAATGCTCTCAAACAAGCATCATCAAAATCAAATTTACATTCCTTTACGAGCAGTTTGCACAATGGGTGTGCAATTTTGGAGAAATCCTTAATAAACCTCCGATAAAAGCCTGCTTGCCCAAGAAAACTTCTAACACCTTTAACAGAGATAGGTGGTGGAAGCTTTTATATTACCTCGACTTTAGCTCTATCAACCTCAATACTCTTCTCAGAATTCTGATGACCCAGAACTATCCCCTTTTTCACCATGAAGTGGCACTTTTCCCAATCGAGCACAAGATTGCACTCTTCACACCTTTTCAGTACCTCGACCAGATGCATCAAAGAACCATCAAATGAGTCACCTACCACAAAGAAATCATCCATAAATACCTCAATAGTGTCCTCCACCATATATGAAAATATCGACATCATGCAACGCTGGAAGATCGCTAGGGCATTACACAACCCAAATGGCATCCTTTTGAAGGCAAAAGTCCTATATGGACAAGTGAAGGTGGTCTTCTCTTGGTCTTCTAAAAAAATAGAGATCTAATTATATCCCGAATACCTATCAAGAAAGCAATACCAACCCTTACCAGTAAGGTGGTTGATGATTTCACAATTTGGAATCATTTAGGGATTTAATTGGATAGATTTTGTGTCATTAAATGCTTGTTTTGTGCCAATAACTGATGTAAAACCCTTGATTTATAGGTATTTGAATTGAGGAACAAAGCATGGACACTAATTTGCAAAAAGGAACAAAGTGAGCTGAAAGAACGAAGAAATGAAGTCCTGGTGATCGCTGAGTCCTTTTGGAGACTCGCCTAATGGCCATTAACTCACCTAAAGTTCCAGTGTGCCACGCCCTGAAGGATAAAATCTAGTTGGCGAGAGAGAGGAGTAGTCGGTGGATAACCGAATGCTTCCGTGATGCAGGGTTAGATCCCCCAAAGTTACAGAACTTGAGGATGCTGAAGGCCAAGGCAAAAAGGTGATGGAACTGACCAAAGGGTAGATCGCCAACCTGTTTGGCGAGCCTGACTTACTGCGCCGAATGGACCTTCGTAGCATATTTTTGGCGACTATAAATACATTTTCAAACATTATGTTTAGTATCAAATTTTATTTTAAATATTCATTAGAGTAATTTTTGAGTTTTGAGGCTCAGTTTTCCTTAGCTTTGAAGAATTGAAACTTTCCATCTTTGAGAAATTGGAAGTGGATCTTTGAGATTCTTCAACTTGGAACTTTGTAAAGACGAAATTAATCTTGCCTAGTTGATGGAAACACAATTTGGTAACGGTTTCTATCTTTTTATGATGTCTAGCTAAAACTCTAATTCTTAGGGTGTGATTATGTTATTATGGTTTGATTTAGCTTGTGGGTATTGCTAATTGTTAGTTTAAATGTTGTTTAGAAGTGATTTCATTCAGTAATTGTGGTTTAATTTAAAGGGTTGTAGTTGCAAATGCAATTCTACCTTTGTGTTTTTGGCTTGCTCGAGAGAGAGGTTTTAAAACCAAGATTACTGAATTGATGGTATGTGGGTATTGGGTTGTCATGGGTTAAGCTCGAAAGAGTGAACCCTAAACCCTTTTCCACACATTCAACTCGAGAGAGTGAATGGACTAAAGCGAAAGCTGTTCTTCTTTGCTTGGTTGTTGGTGTTCGAGAGAAACAAACTTGATTCGGGATAAAATGTTTGAGAGAAAGTTTATCCCCACTAAAGTCTAGCTTAGTCACTGATTTACAGCTATTTACTAACAGTTGAAATCACCCATTTGTTGACCTTGGCCTATAATCTAATCACATCCCAATAACACATCTCATTATTGTTAAATTTGTGCTATTTGTTGTTGTTGTAGCTGATAGTTAAAACCAAAATCCCCTTATTTGACATTCATATCACTCATAATTTGAATTATGTTTTTATTCGCAAATGTTTATTCCTTTGATTGACTTGATTATATTTGTACTTTACTTTTGAATCTTAAACGCGTACCACTCCCTGTGGGATTCGACCCCAACTCATTTAGTTGGGTTATATACTGACTAACGATCATTAACGCTTAGAAATGGATTAAGTGTCTTCTATAACGTTATTTAAATCAAAATGGCGCCGTTGCCGGAGAGTGGTGTTGGTTAAGATTCTTTAGTTAAGTTGAATTTTGTTATTTTTAATCATAGTTGAATCTACTTACCTTTAGTTTTGGTTTTCACGTTCCTTGTTTAGAGCAGAATAAAGGAGCATGTCTTGTAGCAACAGTGACCAAATGGACCACTCTCCTTTGAGACTGATGATTCTTAGGGATAACATACTAAATTTCAGGCAATTAGAGGGTGAGTCAATCCATGAGTTGTGGCCGAGATTTAAGTCACTATTGCTGCAATGTCCAACTCATGGAATCTCATATAACATTCTACTAGACTACTTCTATAGAGGTCTTGGACCGGAGAACAGGGTAGTGGCTGACCAAATTTCTTCAGGTGGTCTCACACGACTACCATATGCAATAGCAGCCCAGCTCCTTGATCAATTGTCCAACACAAACAAAGAGACTGAGAAGGACCAAGTCATGGACACACTGTTGACTCTGGTGGATCAAGTGGCCAAAAATATCATGGAATTAAAAGCACCGAACAAAAAGAAAGACTGGTACATTCCCCCTCATGAGCGTGTAAACTCCAAGGTGTAAGAAGGTGGACAAATAGAAGAGATACTATCACTCATTCTTCACAAAGTCGAAGAGCATGACAAAGTATTGAATGAGATAAAAAAGAATGTCTCACTGCTAAATTAGATGACTGCTTCCCATTCCATGTCTATTCAGTTGCTAGAGACCCAAATGGGTCATGTGCTGTCTCGTCTCTAAACCACAAGCCAATATTGAGTGGGGAAGTCGTGCCACAACATTAACTAAGGCGCTTCTTGGGAGGCAACTCAAGGTTTTATCACTTTATTTTGGATTTGTAAAATAATCGTGTATTGATTGTGCAGGTTGAATGTAAGATGTGTTTGGAATGTGCTGATTGGCGAGTTAAATGTCCAGTCAGCGAGCCCGACATGGACCGTTGTTGGACTCTAGAAATTCTAGGGTTGGAGTTTATAAAACTCGGTGAGCCCAAGAGAAAATCAGCGTGTCGATGAACGGGTTGGCATTCGTGACTTAATCAGCCGTTTGGACTCCTAGTTTAACTGGAGGTCCTGTAAAACTCGGTGAGGTAAGTACCCACTCGGCATGTCACCGAGTGGGTCGGCGAGTAAAACTAATGTTGCCGAATAGGCGAGAACCAGATGGTTTTAAAGGACAAAAGTTCAAAAGTTTAAAATCTTTCACATTCCCTCACTTTTCAACTTTCCAAACTCACACCCGCACTTTATTTTCCTATATTTTTGGCATAATTACTAGTTTTTAGTCATGAATTATGTGTTCGGAGTTGGATTTCTTTGCCGCCTAGCATTTCAACTAGATTATTCAGCTTCAAAGGTTGGTTTTCCAAACCCCAAATCTTTATTAAGCAATTTTTACTCATTTGCAAGTGATTTTATCTTAGTGTTGTGTGTTGGGCCTCTCTGATTTGTAATTGTATGTTTGATTGCCTATTTTAATTCAAATATCTTGTCTAAGTTGTCGATATCGTTGATTTCCCGAATGTTGCATGACTTAAAATTGGTCAAAATTGTTGGGTGTTGCTATGTTGATGTTGGGTCTAGTTAGGTAAAATCTAAGTAACCCATATTTGTGCTAAATGATGTATTTTGCCTGATGATGGAGCGTTTGACGTCATTCCTAAGGGGAAAAGTCATCAAATGGCCAAATTTGGCCAAACCGAGAGAAGTCTGAGTATCCCGAGGGCATGGGTGTAATGGGTCTTGGTTTAATTGAATGGGTGCATGCTTTGATTTTGTTTTTGGGGGCTGCGGGGTTGAAATTGGAGAATGAGGTTGAAATGAAAGCACGTTGGGTAGTTTGGCGAGCTAGGTCGAGCTCACTGAACAACTCGGTGGTTCACCGAATCTCTCTTATCGCCTTTGATTTCATGCTAAATTTGGTGTTTAGGTTCTGTAACTTTTGGTGAGAAGCCTGAGTTCGCCAAGTGCACTCGACGACTCGTCAAACGTCCTTCTTGATCACCCTTTTTGTGCCCCTAACCCCTAAAATGCACTGTAAATTTTGGTGGGTTTGTCCTTTCTTGCTGAATGTTGTCGGCGATTCACCGAAAGGCCCTTCCCTTCGCCGACATGCCATTTTTCTTAGAAAGGTTTGAGCCAATCTTTTCGGCGAGCTCGATCTTGCTTGCCAAAGTGATTCGGTGACTCGCCGATCGGATCAGCGAGTTTGTCTGCAATCATTTTTTTGTGCATTTTTTTAACTTTCCTCGATGTTTTTGCAGATATGGCTAGAACTAACCTTGACATGCTGCCTCGTAAAAGAGCACGGGGCGTAACTATAAATGAAGGAGGAGCCAACCCTCCTAAAAAGGGAAGAGCAGAGCCTCCAAAGGGAAGAAAATGCAAGGGCAAGAGGCCCATATTTGAGGTCCCGAGCACAACTCTGGCAGCGAGGGAGAGGCCTTTGACTCCCAAGTTATATTATCTGAGCTGAAGGATGACCAGCCATTACAGTCCCAGTGAGCGGAGATCCGTGCTAGATCTCACCCTGACTCAGCTAGAGTCCCAACAGCCACCTCTCCAGTAGATACAGTGCTAACTCCGGCACCTCCTGTTGCTCCAGTACCACCAGTGGTTCCTCCTCCCCGGCTACTCAACAGACTAAAAACTGATGGGTTACAAACTATTCTTGAGGAGAAGCTACTATCTATAGAGGGCCTAGAGGACAAATACTCCAATGTGAGGGACACGATCCAGTACTATTGGTTTGAGCAGTTCACCAGACCCCAAGGCCCCTATATTCCTTCATGGGTCTGGGAGTTCTATACAGCATACGGTGACTTGGTACCCAAGGGCAAGAAGAAGGCCCGTGCTTTCAGACCAGTGAAGTCTATCATGGTCAGAGGAAAAGAAGTAAGGTGTAACAGTGAGAACATTAATACTGTACTCAACAGGGGTCTAAGTGCTACAGTGGCATATGAAGGCTTGCCTATTACTCAGTCCCTTGATGATTTAAAGGGATGGCTCACTCCTTTGATTTTTGATACCACCCCGAGGTGGATCGAGGCAGGGGTCCGCATCGAGAAGAAGGACCTAAATATTACTACTCGGTTCTAGTTTGGCTTCATCAGCAGCACCATCATGCCTTCCCAGAACGAGTCTATCCTCCACCACCCTAAGACAACCTACCTTGGGTCGATCATATCCAGGAGGAGCATTAACCCGGGACTCCTCATAGAGTAGGAGATGGCCATGAGGGAAAAATAGAGGCAAACCTCCCTTCCATTCCTGGTGCTGATCACCGAGTTGTGCCGGCGTGCTAGAGTCCCCCAGGATGTGACTAGAGATATTGAGGTTACCCCTTCATCCTCCACTGACATCCAGCGTATTGAGGCCGAGTACACTCGGGAGGAGGCCGACAGGAGGAGAGAAGCTCCGGTGGATACATCTTCGGAGGTGGATATTGACTCTATACCTGCAGAGGCATCTTCGCCTACTCTGGCCGCCAGGCATTCATGTACATCTACTCCCACTTCTTCCTCCCAGGCCCCCGACACCTCTACTGCAGCCCATCCCAATAGGATTACTCAGGATATGATCTTGAAGATGGAGCACCTGGCTCATTCAGCTGATGTGAGGGCTACCCGACTAGAGGCATCTATCCCATGGATGATTCAGAGTGCCATCCTTGTTGCACTGACCCCTCTCCGAACTTCTATTGATGATTTGACAGTGAGAGTCATTGCTTGTGAGAGTAGATAGGGGGAGTCTTATGAGGTTACGTCTATAAAAGCTGAAGTGGCAGATCTGAGGAAGGATGTAGACTATCTCAAGTCTACAGACTTCACTTCATTATTAGAGGCAACATATGATGTAGATGCCCCAGAGACTTCTGTGACTCCTCTGGAAACCACCGGAGACGTATATAGGGATGACATAGCAATTAATAAGTCAGAGGCAGAGACCGATGAAGATCAGATAGAGGTGAGAGAGGAGACCATATATGGAGACCTGCCAGATCTAGTGGAGAGACGTCCATGGCAGCTCCTAGTGGATCCGGTACTGTTAATGTGACTCCGGGTACTGAGATCCAGGTTTAGGGTACTACATCGGACACTAATTCCCCGATAGATGGAGCGACTACGTAGATAGGATTTTTCTTTACCTCCCTCTTTGTCTTATTTTATTGATTTTTTGCATTTGAGGACAAATTACTTTTGTTTGTGGTGAGGTGAGGTATTTCCATACCTTTATCTTGTGATTGATGATGTTTTTGAGCTATATATTGTGTTTTGATACTGCGTTTGTGGATATTTGAGCTTGTGGCTCCTTGTTTTGATTGTAAATGATTTTTGGACACTTTCAAAAAAAATTATGCCACCTCTTGATTGTGTCTAAATGTGGTTGTTCTTTTGTAAATTTGAGTATTGGTCTTGATCAATTCTGATGACTTGAATAGTGCTCATAATCGAACAAAAATCAATGTGCGGCTACGATGAGGCCAAATGAAGTTGCAGAGGTAGTATATGAACTTTTTGCATCTCATTGTGACTAGCCGGTTATCAAATTGAGTCTCTTGTAATGAACATTGCACACTATAGAAAGTGTGAAGTCTTGTTTGACTTTGGTGTCAATACCTTGTGTGATGATCTTACCGTGAACCATGTGTGATGACACCTAGAATTTGCCCCGTTGGTTCGGTTGACCAAGTGATGTGAGCTCTTGAAATAATCTTAGGAAACAAATTTTTAAAGAGTGAGACAATTTGACATTATACCTATTTTGTGGCCTACCTTGTGAGTGTTTGATCCTTGTTTGAGCACCCTTTGAGCCTTACCCCTTTTCTTGGAAGAAACTTGATGCAAATTGTGACCTTTCGTTATCCCTTCACCCTTAATCCTCATGAGATATGGTTGGTTTGAATAGCCAACTTATGCCAAAAGCCTAAGTTGGGGGTATGGTGAAAAGAGAATGTAAATCAAGAAATTCAAAGAAGTCCCCCTTGATTCATGGTTGTGAAAAAGATGAAATCCCTCCATAAAAAAAAGAGAAAAAGAAAAGAAGAATGAAAGAGTTTTAAATAAAGTTGCAAAAAGAAATGGGATGTCCAATGTTTCATGGAAAAGGAATAATGGGGTGACTTATGAGCATAAATGAGAATGAAGAGGAGAAGGAAAGGAAGTGTTGTTCACACCACATTTCATGAGGATACCAACCATTGAGCCTAAATGACCATACCTTTACACTCAACCCCGTTACAAACCTTGAAAAGACTTTTTTGATCTTGAGTGAGCTGAAACAAGTGTTGATTGGAAAATAAAGGTAAACCTATGGGTGAAATCATGTATTGTGTTCATCTTTGTGAGTGTTGATTAGGATTTTGGAGCTATTAATTGTTGAACCTTAGTGTGTGAATATGGAATCATCTTTGTGTGAGGGCATTTGAGTACCTTTGTTGAGCTTGAACTTGCATTTGAAGCAAGTACTGTGAACATGAGAATTTTTGATAGTGGTGAGTCACAACTTGAATCTTTGAGTGCACAATTGATCCTTGCATGAGTAAGTTGAGTCTTGTTGTGTGCATTCATGATTGAGTCTTGTGTAGCACTGTTTGAAGCATCCTTTTTGAACTGCTGAACTTGAGTTTTACTTGAGGACAAGCAAAAGTTTAAGTTGTGGGTGTTGAGGTGTCCAGGATTTGGACTCATTTAGAGCTTTATTTGGATAGATTTTGTTTCCTCAAATGCTTGTTTTGTGCCATTAACTGATGTAAAACCCTTAATTTCCAGGTATTTAGATTGAGGAATAAAGCATGGACATTAATTTGCAAAAAGGAATAAAGTGAGCGGAAAGAACGAACAAATGAAGGCTTGGTGATCGTCGAGTCCCTTTGGCGACTTACCTAATGGCCATTACCTCGCCTAAAGTTTCAGTGTGTCAAGCCCTAAAGGAGAAAATCAAGTTGGCGAGAGAGAGGTGCAGTCGGCGGGTAGTTGAATGGTTCCGCAATGCAGGGTTGGATCTCCCAAAGTTACAGAACTTGAGGATGCTGAAGGCCAAGGCAAAAAGACGATGGAACTGACCAAAGGGTGGATCGCCGACCTGTTCGGTGAGCCCAACTTACTGTGCCAAATGGTCCTTCGCAACATATTTTTGGTGACTATAAATACATTTACAAACATTATGTTTAGTATCAAATTTTATTCTAAACATCCATTAGAGTAATTTTTGAGTTTTGTACTCTGAGTTTTGAGACTAAGTTTTCCTTAGCTTTGAAGAATTGAAACTTTCCATTTTTGAGAAATTGGAAGTGGGTCTTTGAGATTCTTCAACTTGAACCTTTGTAAAGACGAAATTACTCGTACCCAGTTGATGGAAACAAAATTTGGTAACGATTTCTATCTTTTATGATGTCTAGCTAAAACCCCAATTCTTGGGGTGTGATTATGGGTTGATTTAGTTTATAGGTATTGCTAATTGTTAGTTTAAATGCTGTTTAGAAGTGATTTCATTCAGTAATTATGTTCAATTTAAAGGATTGTAGTTGCAAATGCAATTCTACCTTCGTGTTTTTTGGCTTGCTCAAGAGAGAGGTTTTAAAACCAAGATAACTGAATTGATGGTATGTGGGTATTGGGTTGTCATAGGTTCAGCTCAAGAGAGTGAATCCTAAACCCTTTTCCACACATTCAGCTCGAGAGAGTGAATGGACTAAAGTGAAGGCTGTTCTTATTTTCTTGCTTGTTGGTGTTCGAGAGAAACCAACTTGATTCGGGGTAAATTGTTCGAGAAAAAGTTTATCCCCACTAAAGTCTAGCTTAGTCACTGATTTACAGCTATTTATCAATAGTTGCAATCACCCATTTGTCTACCTTAGACTATAATCCAATCACATCCCAAGAACCCATCTCATTATTGTTAAATTCGTGTTATTTGCTGTTGTTGTAGGTGATAGTTAAAACCAAACCCCCCTTATTTGAAATTCGTGTCACCCCTAATTTGAATTATGATTTTATTCACAATTGTCTATTCCTATGATTGACTTGAACATATTTGTAATTTACTTTTGAATCTTAAACACATACCACTCCCTATGGGATTCGATCCCAACTCATTTAGTTGGGTTATATACTGACTAACTATCGTTGATGCTTAGAACTGGATTAAGTGTCTTTGATAATGTTATTTAAATCAGCGATCCAACATCTGATCCATGACGACATAGGGAAGTGATCCTTTTCTGTCCAAGCATTCAATTTGTGGTAGTCCATGCATACTCTTTATCCAGTCATTGGCCGCATCGGAATAAGCTCATTTTTCGCATTAGGAACCACAGTAATCCCACCTTTCTTAGGTACACACTGAACTGGACATACCCAACTACTATATGCGATGGGGTGTATGACCCCAACATCCAACCATTTGATGATTTCTTTTTTTACTACCTCTTGCATAGGCGGATTTAGTCTCCTTTGGTGCTCGATACTAGGCTTGTTTCCGGTATGAGTTGGATTTTATGAGAACAAATGGCAGGAGGAATCCCAATAATGTCTGCTATAGTCCATCCAATAGCCCGCTTGAACCTTTTCAAAATAGAAATCAATGCCTCAACTTGTACCTCACTCAAATCGGCCGCAATGATGATCGATAAAGTACCATCTCTTTCGAAGAATACATACCTCAAATGTGATGGTAGAGCCTTAAGCTCTAATTTTGGAGCTTCTTCCACATACGGTTTTGTGGGTGAAGAGTCGCGATTCTTCATATCTAACTCCAATTTCTTTGGTTTGGAATGGAATTTGAACCTATCAAGTGCGGAAACTAATTCATCATAGTCTTCAATACCATCACCCTCAAAATTCATCATTACCGCTGTCAGTGCATCAATACCCAACCTCTCTTCAAAAGACACATCAAAACCTCACTCCACAATATGATTCACCACTGATACTGACTTGACATCGCTTTCCTACTTCATAGACCTACAAATATTGAAAGTTACCTCTTCACTATTCAATCGGAACTTCATCTACCCTCTCTCCATATCGACCAAGGCGCGCCCAGTAGCAAGGAATGGTATCCTTAGGATGATGGGAACCTCAAAATCCGCCAAAAAAATGAATGACTCCACTTTGATAAGGACATCTTAGAGAACACCAATGGGCTTCTTCATAGTTCTATCGGCCATGAGTAGTCGCATCACAGTCGGTTTTGGAGCCCCTAATCCCAACTTCTTATAGATAGACAATGGCATCACCCAAATCACACAACGTCTTCACAAAATGCAACAACCCAATGGTACAAGGAATAGTGAAAGCACCAGGATCCTCTTTCTTCTGCACAAGTGACCTAGTAGAAATAGCACTGCAATGTTGCAAACTCTCATCATTCTCAAAACTGACGACCCTATTTTTGGTCACCAAATCCTTCATAAACTTTGCATACCCAGGCATTTTCTCTAAAGCCGTTATCAACGGAACATTGATGGAAAGTTGTTTCAGCATAGTAATGAACCTACGGTATTTTCCTTCTTCGGTCTTCTTCACTAATCTTTGTGGGAATGGCGTTGGAGGTCTAGGCATGGGAACAACTTTTTGGGTCACTTCCGCTTCCTTCTCTATAGAATTCTTAGACTCTCTAGTAACCTTCTCATCATCATCATCTCTTTCTACCACAATTTCAACTTCACACGACATAGGGGGATCAATGGTCTATTTACCTCCTCGAGTCGTGACTGCCATACAATGCCCATCATTCTTTGGATTCCGGATGGTGTTGCTAGGAAGTGTGCCAGACTGACATGGGTTCACAATAGTTGAAAACTGATTAAGCTGCTGCTCAAATTGCTTTATCAACACTGCATGGGCATCAACTTTTTGACCAATTCCAAACAAGTCATTCCGCATCTCAACCTCTTCATCATCTTCTGCATCATAATCTCAATCCGTAACATACTACCCCCAGCTTTTCTATTGCCAAATTCCTGATTTGCAGGTGGAACATAAGGCCCAACTCTCTCATTTATGTTGCCATAGTTGTTCTAGTTGTAGTTGTTGTCATGATTGTAGTTCCCATCCCAAACATAGTTACCCTCTCGTTTATAGTTACCATAGTTTCGACCTTGGTTTCATTGTCCTTGGTACCAATTATCTGAGTTGGAACCTTGGGCGTTGGCTTAGAAACCCCCCGTCTGATCATTCACCAAATATGCATCCTCCTCATAGTAGCATTCCTCAAATGGTGGTGGTGGAGTTCTAGTTAAGTAATTTACCGCATTCACCTTTTCTGCACTGCCACTCATATGCTTCAACGCCAACCCAAGTTCTGTCCTCATCTGAGCCATCTCCTCACGAATGTCATCGGCAGATTGACTAGGTGCAGCTTGAACTGCAAATGTGCTTCTTTTAGTGTCTGACTTTCTAGTGCTCCATGCTTTATTATTTCGGGAAATATTCTCAATTTCTCAGCGATATCCTCAAAAGCGCACTTACCATATGATCCTCCAGCAATAGTATCCAGCACAACCTTTCCATTGTTATCCTGACCTCTGTAGAAGTACTATTTCAGTAACTCATCATCGATGCGGTGATTCAGAACACTTCTTATGAATGCAGTGAACCTATCCCATAAACTGCTCACAGACTCTCCAGGTAGTGCTACAAAGTTGTTCAACTTGTCCTTGTGATTTAACTTCTTGGACAACGGGAAATACTTATCCATGAACACCTTGTTCAATTGGTCCCATGTGTGAATCGAGTTATATAGAAGCTCAGAAAACCACACCGCAACATAACCGGTCAATGATAGAGGGAAGACTCTTAAACCTATGATGTTCATGTCCAATTGTAGTCGTCCCACACAACTCTTGCAGACATTCCCCAACTTGGTTGTGAGCCTATGCAGATCTTCCAATGATAGACCAAAAAACAACCCCCTTGCTGTAAGCATATGCATCAAACTGTTGGTCACCACATATGTATGCCCTGGAGGTAGAGGAGGGATAATAATAGGTCCTTCTGATTCAACTGTATTGAAGCCGACCATATGGTTATCACACAACTCTGGTGGATTATGCACCCTCAATGCATCTCCGAGTAGATTACCACTAGAACCTGAGTATTCTCATTATTCACTACATCCTCATGCTCCTCTATGATTGGATCATTATTGCCCCCTTGATTTGCCATTTTTCTCAAAGTCTTGCTTAGTTTAGGGTCGTATGCGGTCAATGGTTTGCCTCAACTCCGTGTACTTGGCATACACTAGAGTAGAAACCTGTAGAAAAAAAAAACAAAAGAAAACATAAAATTAGGAAATAATTGACTAAAGTTCAATAATGTAGTTAAACTTAATCCAAAAGCCTTATTCCTCGGCAGCGGCGCCAAAATTTGATACACTCAAATTACACTTCTATTAAAGAAGTATAATCGGTCGTCGTCAAATAAAGAACCCAACTTGTAGGTTGGGGTTGATCCCACGAGGAATATGGTTCATACTTAAACTTAACTCACGATTATATTTGTTTAGTCAAACTATTTCCAAGACAAGTATTTAAATGGGGGGTTTTGTAAGCAAATAACCGATTGTTGTTTAAGTAACAAGTGAGCAAGATTGAAACTAGGGTGTATGTGTTCCCCATAAGCTCTTAACGTGGTAATCATAATAATAGTAATCCTTTCCTAGTGTTTTACATGCAAAGTTGGTAAGATAAGTATCCCTAAGTGATTGGTCCTCCAAATAAGGAATTTCACCCTACACCTTGGTCCGGCTACGTGTGTATAATTTACTAACCCTTACCTTTACCTCAGATTAGAAATCACATCAATGTATGGCTTAGTTTTCACCCTCGCACCAATTGACATTAGACTATTAGATAATATCCCACTAAATCTCTGTTGATAATTCTTTTCTCATTAACTACCTCTCTTGGTGCGACAAGTAGCAACAAGGTGAGTTCTAATGCGTGCACTCATTAAAAATACTTCTAAGTGAAATAATTACTAATACATGCATAAACACTATTCAAGAACTACTTAATTAATATTCATACGTTGTTAATTGCTCATGGTTCCCACAACCCTAGTTGTGGATTTAGTTACTCATGCTTGAAAGAACACAATCCATATTTTGATAAAGAGAATTCATGAACTTACGTTTAGAGTAAAAGAAACCCGAAATCTCCAATTGAATTTCAAAGCGAAAATCTTATAAACCGAAATCCGGAAATCAAATTGCCAAAGTTTTCAAGTTAATTCCCAAAGAAAACACCAAGAACGAAAAGTAAATAATAAGGTCTAACCCCCTAAAACGAGGTTTACATACCCTATTTATAGAAAAAACATGTCCTAAACAAAAATGAAACAAAATAAGGAAATAAACTTCGGGAACGCAACATCAATCGACGGCTTGACCTATAGACCGTGGGTCGACCTAAGGTCTGTAGGTCCCATTTCGTTGGTCAACACTTAGAACTTTTCAGCAGAGGTTGGAACCTTCATTCCCAGATCATCAACGATGGACGTGCAGGAAGGACCGTAGATTGACCTACGTTCCGTGGGTCCTCTTTCGTGGCTCCAAACTTAGGATTTTCATCAGGTACTAGAACTTCAACTCTCTGAACACATTCGACAGATGTGCAGGACGGCCTGTGGAACGAACTATGGTCCGTGGATCGCTTCGTAGTTCCACACTTGGTCAGAATTCCCTGATGCTCTATCTACGCCTACCCATCGACGGACCATCAAAGGACTTACAGGCCATAGGTCACTCTATGGGTGGCTACTTCTACATATTTTTAGCTGTCATCTGACTGAACCGTGTCCAAGCCTACTTCCTGCAAACATAACACATAAAACATTATTTCCAATACAAAATTGCCCTAGACACACACAACTCTTAAGTGAAATGTATCAAAAATACCGTAAACTAACGGTAAATCACATCCCCATTATTGAATTTATTAGATTTTTTGTACCATGACTTTCAGTTCTTAGGGTATTTATTTCTGTATAAATGTTTTGATTGTTGAGTTCATGGGGACTCAATTATTTATTTATTTAAACCATTTTTACTACTTTAATGATGAACTTTATTTTTATAATGGTGTGCTGGGTTTATTTTCGGTTAGTTATTGGTTTTCCCACCGGGTGGTTTAGTGTGGGTGTCACTCACAATGGTCAGATCATGAAAAAGTTGGTATTGGATCCTTAGGTTCATTGATCTCATCATACCAAAATGAGTCCAGTAGAGTCGTGTGCAATACTACAAAGACGTCTGTACTTTTCTGCAAGAGACTACACGACTTAAGAAAAATATCTCTTATTTCTTCCTTCTTGTTATAGATTGATTCCAATTGGTATCTTCCAATCCAAATTGAAATATAACTTCTTCTACTAA
This sequence comes from Solanum piurae, assembly GCA_029582685.1. Taxonomy (NCBI): domain Eukaryota; kingdom Viridiplantae; phylum Streptophyta; class Magnoliopsida; order Solanales; family Solanaceae; genus Solanum; species Solanum piurae. The sequence goes on along the minus strand of JAJOOO010012521.1, from coordinate 14,618 downwards.
TATGACAGTAGATAGTTGATACTAGACACAATAATGCAAAAATAATTTAGCGACAGAACCAATAACTGCACCAGCAATGAGAAGATGTAACAAATGAAAAGGCAGAGGTAGGGGCATGGTTAGAGGAAGGGGAACACCCACCAGATGTAGAACTCATGCTGAGAGTGGACCATGAGAAGCGACCCCATTACTCCCCAAGATCATGTGGAAGAAACGGTCTAGATTGAGATTGAGTAGGAGGGTGAGACAGAGGTAAGGACACATGTTGGGGTTGCAGGTCTTCCCCCTATTGAATCTTGAGTGATTTAGCAGTTTCTAACATTTTTAGAGGAATGGAAGGTAGTGAAGCACCCCCATAATGCAAGCTATTCAGGTTCCAGTTACCCGTCATTTTATTGCTATAGTTCTTATGATAGATGAATATTTGAGTACTGATGCATTATTTTGTCCATTACTTGGTCGTGTGATGACTGGCACTGGATATGAGATGTTGATCAAGTTTCTAAAGTTAATACAATGTTCCATGGTTTTGAGAGTGAGATTGATTTTGAGTTCATTTTGGGACTTTCTATGGGAGGCTATATAAGTTGGGTATGGTGCAGCACCATCGGGTTGACTTTATGACTTTTCAATTTTAGGATATGGAAAAAAAAGTGGTTGAAAGCTTATGTGGAATATCAATCATTGGTCTTGCCTCCACTAATTTGGACATAGTTCCATGAATTATTATTGAAGAAATATGTGTGTCATACTTTGAGAGATCGAAAGAAGGATGAGTTTATGGCTCTTGAGTAGGGTAACATGACTGTGGCTACTTATGAGGTTAAGTTACATGCCTCGTCCTGTTATGCTACACAGTTTGTGAGCACTGAAGAGGAGAGGATTCAATTTTTCATCAAAGGTTTGAGTTCTAAGTTATAAGTTTTGTTTGTGCATATGACCTCTGCAGCAGGTAAGAGAATCATTGAGGTAACTAACTCTGTGAGTAAGGTAGAGAGAGTTTGACAGTTTTGACAGGACAAGGAATTGGCTAAGAGGTCCAAGAATGTGGGTAAATACAATGGTTTCTATTCGAAGGGTTTATGTCAACATGTATATTCAGTTAATCCAATTCAATCGGTTATGCCAGCTTCTATAGGTGGAAATTTAGGGGATTCTTATGCATCAACCAGCAGACCTCACTAGACTGTAGTTGTTTCCATTATGGTGATCCATGAAAATTTAAGAGGTAATTCCCTCATATATCAACAATATGTCAGGTACAACAGTAGACTAAACCAGCGGTACTAGCAGACGAAGGTAATAATAGTAGAGGACGTCCACAAAGTGGGCGAGGAGGTAAATAGGGATGCTGAGGTAACGGTAATGCAAGGAGAGGAGCGACGCAACCCAGAAGGGGGTGGCCCATAATGATGATAGAGTTTAGTGTTACGTTTTTTCGAACAGACCAGAGGTTGAGGCATAGACGTTGTGATAAGATGTATTATTCTTGTCTGCGACCAAAAGACTACTGTGTTGTTTGATCCTATTTCTAATTATTATTATTATTATTATTATGTATCTATTAATTTTTCTTTGGGACTTGATTTGAACTGTGATACCTTTGATGCCCCTATTTATGTCGCTACCCCAAGTAGAGAGTCTGCAGTGGTAATGTGTATTGTAATTGTTCTGTGTTGTTTATGGGTCTGTAGACTTGGGTAGATTTAGTTTTTTTGGATATGCTAGACTTTGATGCGATCTTAGGTGTGACTTGAATGTCTTATTATTTTGTTGTGTTTAATTGTAATGTTAAAACATAGACTCTACATATCCCGGGTAGGGAAATGTTAGAGTGGAAAGGGGTGTACAAGACTATGCCATTAAAGATCATGTCTTTCATTCGGGCTAGCAAATTAGTAAGGTACAGTTTTTTGGCCTATTTGGCTCATCTTCGTGATGTCAATGTAAAGTCCCCTTCCATTGAGTCTATCAATGTGGTTTCAGAATTTCGAGAGGTCTTTCCTATAGATCTGCCTGGTATGCCTCCGGATAAGGACATATACTTTTGCATTAAATTGGAGTTGAGAAGTTGCCCAATTTCTATCCCTCCATATGGCATGTCTCTGGCAGAGTTGCGAGAACTCGAGAATCAACTTCAAGAATTGTTTGATAAGGGATTCATTCGTCTTAGTGCTCTTCCTTGGAGTGCACCTATTTTGTTTGTAAAATAAGGATGGTAGTATGAAAATGTGTATAGATTACCGCTAATTGAATAAGGTCACCGTCTGGAATAAGTATCTCTTAACTCATATAGATGATTTGTATGACTAGTTGTAGGGTGCTTCTATCTTTACTAAGATTGACTTGAGGTCGGGTTACCATCAGTTAAAGATTAGCCCTAAAGACATACCTAAGACAACCTTCAGGACCCGGTATGGGCATTATGAGTTTTTGGTGATATCATTTGGGTTGAATAATGTGCCTACATTATTTATGAGTTTGATGAATGAGGTGCTTAAACCATTCTTGTATTCTTTTGTGATTATGTTTATAGATGATATTCTGATTTACTCCAAGGGATAGAATGAGCATGCAGATCACATCCTGGGGAAATATAAATTGTAAGATAAATTTTCTAAGTGTGATTATTACGCATGTGGTTTGAAAAAAACGGGTAATGGTAGATCACCAAAAGATTGAGGCAATTAAGAATTGGGTTCGTCCTACCTCTATGACAAAAGTTAGGAGTTTTGTGGGTTTTGCTAGCTTCTAATTTTATTGATCTTTTTGGCGATGACAGGGTCTGGTTGGAGACTTTCCCATTTGTGTTTGGCGAGCATTAGTCCCCAAAAAGTGTTACAAGTCTCATTTGGAGGTAGTACAACCCCAAACTTCTATCTCATTAAAAAAAATTCTTCCAAACTTGTCCAAAATACTCCCCAAAACTATGAAACTATAAGCATTAGTCAAAAATAAAAACCAATCTAAAAATTTAAAACTCAAAATTAAACAAAATTCATTTTTTTGAAACCAATGGGTTGCCACCCGTCAAGCGCACAATTAAATGTCACGATGCGACACTAGATGCATCACCCTTATATTTCCACTTTGAGGTGATCAATCTCCTCCCCAACTTCAAATCAAAGCTTCATTGAGATGCATGGGGAAAATATGAGACATTCAAGAGTCTCACTCGATCTCTCCACTTTAAAGAGTTGAATTTCTTACCCAATTTCACATTGTTTTTCTTTGAGGATCATTAGGGAAAAGTCGGAGATCACTAGGCCACTTTTCGAACATTGAAACTAACAATTCTTGGCCTTCAAGTGAGTGATATTTTCACTTCCAAATGAACTAGGGTTTTCATAAATGATATTTTTGAATTTTTCTTGCAAATCTAGTATTATTTCTTTGATTTCGACATCTTGGACTATTATTGGCTTGATTGACTTGAAAATACCCAAGATTTCTTCCATGTTTATCATAACCCTTTTTTCTTGAGATTCCAACTTCAAGTTGTGATCGCTTCCTCATTTATTGAATTTTTCTTCTCTCTAAAAAACTTCTCTCTACAATTTCCTTTCTAAAGGAAAAGACTAACGGCTAATTGCAGCTCTGCTGGCATGATAGATTTGCCGTCGGTAGCGCTAGTACGACCACCAGACCAACTCCAAAAGAAGCATGATGAAGATACAAACAAATCCCTTCAAGAATCATCTTCAAATTCATCCTAAAACTCCTTGAAACTTCTAAAGGATGAATCGATCTATGTGGAGAATTCTGAAAGGGAGAGCTGGATGGGACTCGCAATATTATTACCCATAATCAAACAAGTTTGATTCGTTCAAATGTAGAAGAAGATATGGATTCAGCAAGGAAGTATCTATCCTCAGTAGAAAATTCATAGGATTTCGTTGACCCAATCGTGAAATTGCAATAGGTGACTCCAGTGAAAATCACCATCAGAATGCCACCAGTGCGTCTTCAACTTCGTCTATCCTTGGAGTCAATTCGATCTGAGTCGACCATTGGGGATTCATCCCCTCAATTCGAGGAACATCTCATATCAATTTCAAACAATTCGGATGGAGTAATTAATGGCAACACAAATTCTGGCAAAGTCATTAGAGCTTAGGCAAATCTCAGTAAAGAAAAAGTTCAAAATACAAAATATAAGGAGGAGGATGATACGCAGATGTACCATCAAACTAAAAACCAAACACAAAAATATGTAATTCATCCTCAAGTTATGGAGATAATAGGGGCAGAGGAGTGCACAACTCAAGAACAACACATGGAGAAAAAGCAAACATCAATACATCAAAAGTGAATACTAAAATTACAAGAAACCAATCTCGTGATGCTCAATCTTCAAATTTCTCCTTTGGAATTTAGGAAAATTCAACTAAGCACACTCGAGCCAATTTTCATCGCGATGGGCAAGTGGAATCTGAAAAGAATTAAAGTATGAATAAAATGAATAAGGTTATCATGAATCATAAACAAAGCAATAAAGAAGGAGCAATGAGCAAAGATCATCAACAATAGGGCAACACACTGCAAGCAGGTAAGTCTCTTCAACACTATCCTAGTCAAGTTATTTATCCTAACACTGAAGCTCTTGTAAATGAGCAAATCAGAAAAAATGTTGAATCTTTGCAGCAGCCCAATAATCTGATTCACAATTAGAAGGTTACCCAAAATAATCTAAACAACAAAGGAAAACACCAGACTGATAATGTTCAATCTCAACAGCAAAATGATAAGAACAATGTGGTTGCATAACACAACTATCCTAAGGTTTCCAACAAATTTGGAAGGTATGACCATAACTTCCAGAACTTCCAGAACTTCCATAAGGGTAGAAATAATGTGATTATGACTCCTAGTAACAATGACCCTAGTAGTCAAAACCATCAGAACTAGCATAATCCTAAACATATCCAAAACAGTAGCAAAAAAGACTTAGTCCCTGAGCCAGCCCCTTATATGATTATTCAATCTTTTGCTGCTCGACTAAGATAAAATCTAGCCAAAAATGATATTCCCACTGAGTTAGTGGGTCATATCATCACAACAAAGCAGGGGTTGCCTACTGTGATATTTGACAAGGATGACTTCATGATTAAGCTGGCAGCCAAATGTAAATTTACCTTATTGGTAAGTTGATAAACACTATGCCAAAGGTGGAGTTGCTTAGAAGGAAATTTATTCTTCAAATTCAGCTTTCGGGGGTAAATATAGCTCATTTCAATGCTCGACACGTGTATATTGATCTTGACTATGAGTTGAATAACATCACTGTTTGGACCAAACAAAAGATGACCATAGAGGGCCAATTAATGAGGATCCAAACTTGGACTCCTACTTTCAAACCAGAAGAAGAAACCCCTATAGTTCTTATTAGGATTTCTCTACTAGAACGACCTTGGCATTGTTTTAATAAGGAGTTCTTGTCTGCATTATTGAATCCTATTGGCAAGGTGTTATACCTTGATATTGCTTCCATTCAGAAAACTAGGGGTAGTTTGGCCAAGGTTAAGGTTCATATTGATCTCACTAAGAAAGACCTCCTCATGTTTGGATGGGTTTTGATGAAGAAGACCTCAATATAGGGAGGTGGAAAGCAATACAATACGAAAGTGTACCTGATTATTTCATGTATTGCAAGAATCAAGGTCATATGATACATGCTTGTACTATAAAAAAAGAAAGATGAAGAGTGTAGGAAAAGAAAAGAATAGGAGGCTGAAAAAAAGAATAAAGGTAAAGGGGAGCAAGAGAGAAATGATCACAAAAAAGTGCAGATGATGGACACCAACAAAGATTTGGAAACATAGAAATACTGCCATATCAACAAATTACAGAGGATAAGGAGAGCATGGTATCAAAAGAGCAATAGCAGGTCCAAAAGAGAAGGAATAAATATGCACTAACCAATTTGGGGAAACCTACCTCACCTCAAGATCAAATGAAGATGAACAACCAACAACAAACTTTGTTGCAATCAGGTAACATCATTATCACTACTCATAACAACTATATTGATGTTGACATGAAAGATCAACCCAAGAACTAACAGGAACAAGGCATTCAACGACAAGATAAGACTTTCGATTTGGAGAAACATGATGCTCATAAGCCAGACACTGACTTATCTACCCCAAAAATCAGAACTCCTTCTAAGAAGCACAATACCAACAATGTGAAGGCCCAAAGAGTAGTCAGTAAGAACACATAGACCACATGTATTGACTCAATGCTATCCTTAACCCAAAATCCCAATGTTATTGCTATTTCTGATGTTGATGAAGTTGAATGAGAGATGGATGAAGGGATTAAGGAGAAACCTACTAACTTGTAGGAAGGGGTTTCCAAAGGGGGGAGTTTTCCTCATGTTCTGCATGAGAATTTACACAGTGACACTAGAAGAGACTTTAAAGCCCGTGCAACCACATTTCAAAGTCCAAAGAATCAGAATATTAAACAAGGCAACATTTAGAAGTGTGATACTAGATAAGAACAAGATAGTGTCCATCACAACGGTAATCATACATGTGCTATATAGAATCATGATCTTCCAACAACTACTGCTGATACTTCAGGAGGGCAATGCTACAATACTCTAGCAGTATCCAAATGAAAAAAGGAGTTCAGGGCTCCAATGGTAAAAATGACTAGAAATGATGATCCTGAGTCATAGAAAAAGCACTAACAATAAATCTCAAGGTAATATGAGCAAAAATAAGAGAGATGCCATTAAGAGAAGGCAATAGAAAGAAGCCGAGTTACAGGGGGTCACAATCCAAATGAGCATAACAAAATGTCTCAAGACCAACATCAACAGGGCAACAATGATTAAAATTTATCAACAAATTTTTTTGAGTATGATGTGATGCAGTCTGAGGATTAATTTTATCGGGATACTCAGTCCTTGGGGAAAATGAAGATGAAACTAGTATACAACTTATAAAGGCTTTTGGATCCATATTTCAAAGTGAATTTCAAGAAGAAATGCAAGAAGTCACAAATCAACATGGTCTGTCTCCCAGAGGTAGGAAACAACTAAAGCAACACAACAATCATACCTCCAACAATGCATCTGCTAACTCTAGCAGACCAAACACTAGATCTAGAAGTAGCGACTTTTAATGATCAAGTCTATTTGATGGAATGCTAGAAGCATCAATACTCAAGGATCTCTAGAAAGACTCCAAAATCTCAAGGAAATTCATAGCCTTTCTATGATAACTATTCTTGAACCTTTTTTTGATTATTCTCAACTCAACAGTTACATAGTTCACTTAAATATGGACAAGTCTAGTAATCCTTATGGTAAAATCTGGATATTCTGGAATGCTGAAGTGGATTGTAATATATTGGAGGTAGATGAACAACATATTAATTATGTTTTACAACATGTGGAGTATAAGGAGAAATTCATGACTTCTTTCATTTATGCAAAATGTAAAGATCATCTCAAAAGATCTTTACAGGATAGGCTGATTCATTTTTCCAATATGAACATCCCTTGGTGTACTATTAGGGATTTTAATTTTATTATATCTATTTATGAAAAACAAATGGGCATACCTTATAATATTAATAAAATCTTTGAATTCATAAGTGTTGTAGAGGTTTATGTCTTGATGGACCTTGGTTATAATGGTCAAAACTTTACTTGGTGCACTCAAAGAGCTGAGGAAGCCAAAGTTTGGAAGAGACTTGACAAAGCTATGGTCAATGATGATTGGTTAAAAGATATGCCTCAGACTTCTATCACTCATTACCATCTGTGGGATCAGACCATTATCCTTTACTTATGGAAGTTACCGTGAGACATGATCATATTATTAGATATTTTAAATTCCTTTATTGTAGGACTGAACATGAAAATTTCAATACTACTGTAAAAGATTGTTGGAGAAAGGAGGTATATGGTAATCCTATGTGGTGGTTTCATCAGTAATTGAAGAGATTGGCATCCACGCTTAGTTCCTGGTCCAGAAAAGAGTTTGGAGATATTTTTAATATAGCCAAAGAACATGAGGAAAGGGTCAGAATTTTAGAAGAAGAAGTCATCTCCAACAATACTGAAGAGAACAGATCCGATTTACATTAGGTCAATGCTAAATATATCAAGTATATGAAGTTGGAAGCTTCTATTCTCAGACAGAAAACTCAACTTCAGTGGTATAAGGAAGGTGACACCAATTCTAAATACTTTCATGCTATAATGAGAGGAAGGAGAAGAAAACGTTTTATCCACAAAATTTGTTATGATAATGATGAATGGATCCAAGGTGATGAGCATATTGCTAAAACAAATGGTGAATACTTTCTACACATCTTCACTAGGCATGAAAATAAAATTAATGAAGAAGTGTTACAATATATTCCCAGAATGGTTACAAAAGAACATAATACTATCCTTCAAGCCATTCCTTCATTGGATGAATTACAACATGTGGTGTTCTCTATGAATCGTAACTCAACTCCTGGGCCTGATGGGTTCGGGGGAAGTTTTATCAAAGTTGTTGGGATATTATCAAAGAATATCTTCTAGAGGTTGTTCAAACCTTCTTCTGTGGGTATGCAATTCCAAAGTTTATTTCTCATGCTTGTTTGATCCTCAATGAACTCAGACCTATTAGTTTGAGTAACTTCAACAACCAAATCATCTCCAAATTATTGTGCAACAGACTGGCTCTTATTCTCCCTGACCTGATTTCAAGTAACCAATCTGGTTTTGTTAAGGGGAGGAGCATCTCAGTAAATATCAAGTTGGCTCAGGAAATTACTCATGACATCAAGAGACCGAAAGAAGGAGATAATATGGTGATCAAGTTAGACATGACAAAAACATATGATTGAGTGTCCTGGGCTTTCACTTGTCTTGTTATAAGGAAAATGGATTTTGGTGAAAATTTTATTGATATGGAATGGAGAACCATGAACAACAATTGGTACTCTATTATTGTGAATGGGGTCATACATAGCTTCTTTCACTCCACTAGAGGTCTCAAACAAGGTGACCCCTTATCCCCCTCACTGCTTATTCTAGGAGCTGAAGTGCTTCCTAGAATGTTGAATCTTCTTCACCAAAGAAAGAATTACCAGGGGTTCCAAATTGAGCTAAGAGGTCCTCAAATTAACCATCTAAGCTTTGATGATGATGTGATCATTTTCACATTAGAAAATAGGGATTCTTTACCGTTAATTATGGGGACTTTAGCTACCTATGAAGCAGTTTCAGATTAGCTCATTAACAAGCATAAAAGTCACTTCATGGTGCCTAAAAATACCCCTTCTGACATCATTCAAATTATTAAGGAGACTACTGGCTTCACTCAGAAGCATAGCCCTATGACCAATTTGGGTTGTCCATTGTATGTTGGAGGTCAAATAATCATTTACTATTCTGACATGGTTGCAAAAGTGGTGAAGAAGATCAGTGGGTGGAAATCAAGAATCCTTAGTTTTGGAGGCAGAGTCACTCTAGTGAAGCATGTGCTTCAATCAATGCCAATTCACATCATGGCTGCAATTTCACCTCCCAAAACCACTATAAAATATATCAAGATGTGAATGCAAATTTCTTTTGGGGATTGGATAAGGAAAGAAAAAAGTATCACTGGGCTTCTTGGGAAACACTCAGTTATCCTTGTGATGAAGGGGTATAGGGGGCGAGGGACCTCAATGATATTTTTACTTCCTTGCAATTCAAACAATGGTGGTATTTTAGGACAAAGAATTCCTTGTGGAGTCAGTTCCTTATAGCTAAATATTGTCAAATGTCCAATCCAGTTGGGAATTATTTTTTTACCAAAAATTACCTTGTGTGGAGGTATTTGATGAAAAACAAAGTAACAATGGAGGCTCAAATCAGATGGGAATTGAATTCTGGGAATTGTTTGTTTTGGTGGGTTGATTGGTTGGGAGAAGGCAGTATTGCTTCTCATGGTAACAACATCACTAGCCTCAACAATATCTATGTGTCTCAATTTTTAAGAAATGGTCAATGGGATGAATCAAGGATGAGAAGGCATGCACCTCCTCTCCTAGTTCCAAGGATCTTGAGTGTAACTTTCCAATATCAAGAGAATGTACCAGATGAAGTTGTATAGGTCCCTAATGAGAGTGGACTGTTTTCATGTTCTTCAGCATGGGATAAAATCAGACAAAAGAAGTTCAAGAGCAAGTTAAGCAGATACACCTGGCAGAAAAATATCCCTTTCAAAGCCTCTTTTCTAGTTTTGAGAGTTAAGTTACCTACCAATGAAAATATCATCAAGTTTGGAAGAGAACCAGTGCAGTGTTCTTGATGCAATATACCTGGGTGTGATGACACTGATCGTGTGTTTGTTTCAGGAAATTTTGCTTCTCACATCTGGTCATTTTTCACAGCACTGCTAGGAACAACTGACAAACACCTTCCTCTGAGGAATCACATGCTGAAATAATGGGGAATGGATTCCAATAATGATAAGCAGAAAATCATAATCCATTCACCTCCTATTTTTATATGTTGGATTTTGTGGAAGAATAGGTGTTCGACAAAGTATGGGGGCAAGCAGTCAAATGTTAGAAGAGTTAAATTTTCATTTCTCAAAGATCTCATTCATCTACTCAATGCTACCTACCCCTATCTACACTACCCTAACAATTGGACTAAGCTTATAAAAATGGTGGAGGGGTGCTGTCAGGAAGTTATGGTTAAAGAAGTGAAGTGGATGAAACCTCATATCGATTGTTTTAAGCTCAAAACAGATGGATCACGGCAGTGCCTTAAGTAACCCAGGTAGAATTGGTGGAGGAGGCATATTATGAGACTCACATGGTAAAATGGTGTATGCTTTCATCATACCTCTTGGCATATGTACTAATAACCAAGCGGAAACTCAAAAAACAACACATGGGATCTATTGGTGTTTATAGCATGGTTTCAAAAAGATTATTCTCGAAGTGGATTCAAAGTTACTTACCAAATGGCTCAATCATAGCATTAAACCACCATGGAAACTTCAACAACATCTCAAACAGCTTCTCATGCTCATTAATCAAATGGAATTTTTTCAGTGTAGGCATGTGTATAGAGAAGCTAATTTCACAGCAAATTTTCTGTCAAAAAAAACCCATAAAGCTGATAAGATTCAACATTTATACACAGCTCATATACTTCTTATTGCGGTCAGAGGAAGTTATTTATTGGAGAAAATAAGAATGTCAAATTTCAAAAAGGAAGAAGATGAAAAGAATCAAGAAACCTCCATGATCTTGGTAATAACTCTTGTATAAAGACCTCTATACTTTTTGGTGTTAGTAACCTTTTCAATTTGGCTATTTTTCTTCATAGTTATAGCTTTTTTGAATAGGATTTGCTTCTATTTATTTTCTTACTTTAGTAAGGGGAGAGTCTCACTCATTTATGCATTCTAGTTTATTAATATTAAGGCTTGGGGTGTTTGGCTCAACCTCTGACCGCCACGAGGGATAAGATCCTTGGGTATGGTCTGTTTAATTTAAAAAAAATTCAAGTTGCTATTCTAGACCACTTGAAGAGGAACTTCACATGCTCCATTTTTGTTATTACATTGGTATTTAAATTTGCAATTTAAAACTCAAGTGTAACAACCCTAAAAACGAACTAGCAAAACTAGAGCCTAACGTGTGTTCATTTGTGTTCATCTTGAGTTTTGATGGTGTTTCATGTTGTCCCGAGCCAAGGTTGAGGTGTTTAGGGGTTAGACATCAAGGTACGACTCCCCTTGGACCACCCTAAGGGTCCTTGAGGAGGACCTTAAGTCTAACACCAACACCCCAACCATCAAGTTTGCCAACTTAGGCTGACCTACGGATGTGTTTCACGCCCCGTAGGTCCATCCACATCCCGTGGATGGCCTCCGTAGGTCATGAGACCCAAAACCATGTCTCAGTACCAATCCATGGAGGGACAGCACAGTGCCATCAACCCATCCACGGTCTGTCGATAGGAGCCGTGAATGGGCACTATTTTTCTGGTGCAAGTCTCGACCAAGGTAAGGTCCTTTTGGTAATTAGTTAATTAGTTGTTTTAAATGAATTGATGGTTATTTTAGGTGTTTTACATATTTTAAGAGAATTAAAACATTAAAACACCCATATAGACTTGATCTCTCAAATCAAAACCCTTCTCTCCCAAAAGGTTCTCTCTAGAAACTCCATTGGAGATCAAGGTCAAGTTCAAGCTAGGGCTGCGAATTTCAAGGCGTTTCTTCTTCAATTTTCGTGGGGAATCATTTATAAGGTATGGTGATACTTCATCTAGGGTTATATTGCACCCTAGAGTCAATTTCAAAGAAGTTTTCAAGGTTTTCAAGTTACACAAAAACCCTAAGTTTTACTCAATCTCATGGGTTCTTGCATCAAACGTTTTCAAATGACAAGTTATGATTATATTGATGTTTAATTGATGATTTAAGATGGACAAACTATATGAACCCGTGATTTCTCTCAATTCCTAAATTTAGCCTTATAAAGTGGGTTGTTGATTACGAATGAATGATGATGGATTCATATGTAGATTGATTTATATTATTGATTTGTATCATAATCTATGTCTAATTATGGTGAATTGTTAGTGAATTGAGGAGTTGTGATCATAGCCTTGAAAGGGAAAGTTTAACCTAGTTTCATGTTAAATGAAGAATTGTGCTTGAATTATTGATCCACTTGAAAGGTGGAGGTGTTTACTTACTATGTACATTGTGATCATGGCCTTGAAGGAAAAAATTGATGAATTGAAGTATTATCATGATGTTGTATATATGAATGTGATGTGAAGCATGTGTGTGAACTAAAGGAATGAGTCATGATCATGTTTAAAAGCTAATTGTGTTAGGATTGAATGTTATCTCTCTATTAACACTTGTAAATGATGGTGATTATGTGAAAGGCTATTCTCACACACACACACACATGAATGAATGAATAAACGAATGAAGGCTAATGACAAAGTTAATGAATGTGAAGTATTATTTGAAAGTCTATTCTCATATTGTACTCTAATGAATGTAATGACTTGTTGTGAAAGGACTTTCTCACAAAAAGGAGGTTCTTAGGTGAAAGGCTACTCTCATCTTCGAACCTATGAGCTTTCCAATGAATGAACGTTGGGTTGGGATGGATGTTAATCCGGGAGTTGAGGCGAAGTGTCTAGTAACAATCCCTATATCCCTTTTTTTATGAATGTTGGGTTTGAGATGGATACTCATCCATGAGCTGAGGCTGGGTATCTAGTAGCAATCTTTTATCCCTTAATGAATGAATGTAATGGATGTCAAATACTCTATGGAGAATAATGCTAAGCACCGAGAGGATATGAAATGGGGTGGATACCCATTCGAGAGTTGAGGTGGGGTATCTAGTAGCAACCTCTTGAGATGGATGCTCAATCGTGAGTTGAGGTGAGGTCTCTAGTAGCAATATCCCTATCCCATAACTTTGTGCCCACATAGGTCTATAGTTAGTGGATCCACTTAAGCTAAAATGAATGGTCCTACCTTAGGCAAGTAGGAATCCCTTATCCGGCGAGGGTGACACCGGGAGTCCATGAGTTGCTCACATGGTCTTTTTCGATTAAGGCTTACCCTGACAAACTAATGAACTATGGTTTCTTAAGGATGTACTACTTAGGGAGGTGTTGGAATGGGACACCATCTATGCATTGCTCAAGTAGGCATTTGAGAGAGGTCATGGTATGTTTCTTATAATGTTTAATGAAATGAATGGGCTCTTATGATGACTTTTATGAGAATGTTGGTCTAATGTCTAATGAATGAAGGTGCTCTTAATGTAATGATGTAATGAAAAATGTTGACTTAAATGCTTATATGCTTAAATGTAAATGATGCATACTACACTTGGATGGTATATGAGTTACTTCCTTGTCATATCTTATTGTATATGAAGGTGCCTTGTCTATGGTGACTTCAAAGGAGTACTTAGTGTGAGTAGTAGTATGGGATGATACTTGCACATTGCACAAGTATGACTTAGAGTTGTGTTAGATGTTGGTCTTAATGTGATGATGTGATGCATGTAATGTTTATGTGTCTTATATGCTTTATTGTGTAAAGATGGAAATGATGAATGGTAAGTTCACTTTTTGTGACCTTAAGGTGGTGCCTTGATGTGGGTGGTGGTATGGGACGCTACTCATACATTGCACAAGGTGTAGCTTGAGGGTTACTTGAGGTGGAAGTTCAAGGTAAAGGTAAAGGTATATATGTGGTTTTGCTTAAATGTGAAGTATGTTACCTTGTATGATGGTTGTGACTTATATTCTGCCTATTGTATCAATGTTCATGAAGTTTTACGAAAATGGCATAAAAGCATGGCTTTCAACAAAATGTTCCTTTTTAGCATGTTTTTGCATGGTCATCATACTTACTAGAGTTTTGTGTGCTAACCTATATTTCTCCTATTTTTACTACAAGTGTAGGTTGCGACAAGTGATTTCATTCTCTAGTGAAGCTTGGGATTAGAGTTCTCTCAAGACCTCTTTTGGTATGTCCTCATATGTCGAGGACAAGGACTTTTATTGTTTCTAGTTTCTTTATGTTTGAGACTTATGTAATAGACATTTTAGCATTTTT